>OY293303.1:49617745-49853527 GCA_958502075.1 Orchestes rusci | reverse complement strand
AAGGTAATGTCCGCTCATTTTTTATTAATGATATGATGGTTTCAAATAAAGGCTATACCAATTCAGTTTTCTCACAATTTTGTTGATATCAGTACCCTAAACTCAAATAACGACTGCTAAAGACTAACGGCCTTATTTATGGCAACAAATTAAATGGTCAGTATTTCAATTTTATGGACAGTAGTCTTTGCCATTATTTTATTTCCCTTGGTCAGTATGATAATAAATGGTCGGTTGAAATAATGAAGGGTAAGTAACATCATAAAGAAGTGGTCAGTAAAAATAATAAATGGTCAGTATAATAATAAATGGTCGGTTGAAATAATTAACGGTTAGTAATATAAAGAAATGGTCAGTAAAAATAATGAAGGGTCAGTAACATGAAGAAGTGGTCAGTAAAAATAATAAATGGTAGATATAAATAATCAAGAGTCAGTATCATAAAAAAACGATCAGATAAATTAGTAAATGCCTGGTGAAACTAATGGACAGTCCATAAAATTAATAAAGCGACAGTAAAATAATGAATGGTTGGTCATATATTTTATTTCGTATAAATACAAAAAAAATTACAACGGAACGAAAAACAACTTAGTAAAGAGAAAACACTCTGCCTTTATGTCATGACGAAGTAGTCAGATAGGTTCATTTGAGAAGCGGATATAGTTTGGGTTAGTTACGGTTAGTTTGTGTTGGTAATAGAAATTGATGAAAAATATGCAGCGGCTCGTTGGTTAGCACTTGGTTAACATTACAATTATTATTGTATATTATAATTGACGTGTTGTGTACCTATTGGTTTTATGTGGATCAAGTTTGGGTTAGTTAAAATTATTACTGACTATTCTAAGTCATACTGACATTTCATAAATTTTTACTGACCATTAGAATCACAATAGTGAAGAAATACAGGCCAAATGGTACTTTTACTGCTCAAAAAGTCCATTTTTACTTATCATTTTTAACAGAAATACTGAGTCTTTTACAATATTATACTGACTGCTTGTGATATTATACTGTACATAATGAATAAAATACTGTTCAGTTTATTACAACCCCTTATTTATATTTATTTTGATATAATGCCAACCTTTGATGCCTTGGTCCCACTGTGCCGCTATTCAACAGGACTGCTAAAAATCGATATCCAAGAGGAGGGGCTCCTTAGCATCAGTTGATCCTATTTTTCATCCCCACTCCTCTATCATATTCGTTTCCTCTTATTGCTCTTATGGAAGTACATGTTGGCACCGGGGTTGGATAGGTTTTATGAATGAGTAGTTTCATCTGTTCTTGTTTATTGATCTGAGGTCCAATCCAAAGCGAATAAAGAATTGGAGAAAGCGAAATATTACATTATTTATTTGTTGGTAGAGTACGATTCATCAGAGAACTGTATACCCCCGATGTCTTCCTCTCTCTCAGGCTGCGTGAGGGCCTCATATAGCGTGAGAGACGAATACGTGGTCGGTGTACAGTTTTAGTTGAATCGTAGTCTAATGGAACATTTGGCTATTTGATAGACTTGTTAACATAATTATTTTTTCGGTACTTTTAAATTTTTATTTGGGAGCTCTGCAGCGCTTATGCACCAGCACCAGCCGGCATCCGATGTCGCCTCGAGGCGACATTTCACTATTGGGTTAGATTGGGTTAGTTTGACTAACATTTGATGTCACCTTGGCGACATCATTTCCCTATATGGTACACTTAACTCTTGGTTCATTGGATGCTTATGTTTTTCTTCTAGACTATTTATTTATTTGATTTTGTGGAATCTTACTTATGTCTGACAACACTGTCTCCATGATTCTTGATTCGGACAGTTTTTGCATTGCATTGCTGTCAAAATTGGATCAAAATGTCAGATATTTTTTCAATTTTTTTTGTTCAAACATGCTTCATCCACGGATCTTTTTCTCTAAATGCGTTTATTATGAATTGGTCTTTCCATTAATACAAGATTTTTCCAAAAAATCGGACATACCTAATACGTAACGTACCAGATCTCCCACGCAGCCTGACAGAGACGAACACATCGTCGGTGTATAGTTCTTAGTTCAATCGTAGTCTAAAAGGGTTTTTTACTGTTCCCGTTTTCTTCACTCACAAGTGTGTACATACGGAACTACTCTAGAAACATTCTGAAAATGTGTTTACTTTATGTATTCATATTGTTTTTGTTGTAACTGGCAGACATTGCCAGGGTTGTCATATAGTTTTAGCCACCCCTGTTTAAAACCATAGTTTAAACCGGCCTGGCTAAAAGTATAAAAAGTGGTTAAAAGTGGCTGAAATTAAAACCAAATCAAATCAAGAAGACATGTTCAATTAACTCACATAAACTTGGTAAACTTACTAAAACTTCGTGAGAAATGAAAGGAACTTGACAATATAAAATAAAAAATCACAAAAACGCAAACAGATTAACGTAAAACCTTCTTTTACTCCGGTCGATGATGACACATTTTGGCTAACGATTAATGATCACCTGGGGCGAGTACAGAAACGTCACACCTGGTGTGAGTGTGATCCAAGTGTCAAACACTAACCTTTCAAATATGGCAAGCCGTTTTACTTTTTATTCAACCCTGCTCATAAAGTATCAAAAAATAGTTATTTATGGTACTAGGGCGTTGTGTTGAAAATAGGTCACGCGAGAAAGATTTGTATAAATTCTCAAGTGCCATACAATGTTTTATCCAACAATTGAGGAAATCGTTTTTTTTAAGAGATGATAATTAAATAAAAGTTTCAGTGTCAGAATGACTAGACCATGACATGTTTACATTTTGGTCAAAATAGGTTATTGTTTCTTTGGTTGCCACGGAACGTGATAGGTTGTTTGTTTGTTTGCCACGGAAACGTGAGTTATAATCCATAACTCACAGACGACAGTAAAATGCAGCAGGGAACGTGTCATGTCTGTCTCTCATCAAACAATAAGATTGTCGCTCATGTGACATCCATTTGTTCACCAAACACAATCTAACCCAAACTCTTTGTCTAACTCAACATCAGAGACAAATTTAATACATTGTTACTTCGGCGATCACCATGGCAACATCTATGTCAACTAATCTGACCAATCACGGGCGACGTCCCTGATGCATTTTACTGTAGTCTATAACTCACTGGTGACTAGTTATGTATTATAACACACTAGTGTGTTATTCGACACTGTACTTGTCCAAAATGACATCAATAATGACAGGACCCGACTCCCAAGCCGGACCTGACTCGCGACCCAGTATCCAATCGCATTTTATCCACTTTTGACCACCTTTTAGCCGGTTTAAACCACTTTTAGCCGGTTTAAACCACTTTTAGCCAATTAAAGTCACTTTTAGCCAATGGCCTGGCCAAAAGTGGAAAAATCCGGCTTTTTTACAACCCTGGACATTGCTAAATAAAGATTTATTTATTATTATTATTAATAGTGTATGGAATAGTGTACTTATAGGCGCACTTTTTGGAAATTTGTCGCTGTCGCATTTTACTGTAGTCTATAGCTCACTGGTGACTAGTTATGTATTATAACACACTAGTGTGTTATTCGACACTGTACTTGTCCAAAATGATATCAGTAATGACAGGACCCGAATCCCAAGCCGGACCTGACTCGCGACCCAGTATCCATTCGCATTTTATCCACTTTTGACCACCTTTTAGCCGGTTTCTACCACTTTTAGCCAATTAAAGCCACTTTTAGCCAATGGCCTGGCGAAAAGTAGAAAAAGCAGGCTTTTTTACAACCCTGGACATTGCTAAATAAAGATTTATTTATTATTATTAATAATAGTGTATGGAATAGTGTGCTTATAGGCGCACATTTTTGAAATTTGTCGCTGAAGCATGGTAGACAGATCCTGAGGCTACAAATCAAGATTTTGTTCACTTCTTTTGCACTTTGCACAGCGTAGATAATAGGTATACATGGTGTTTCGAATTTTAAACACTATTGGCCAAGTCTGTGTAGGTATGAAGCATTCAATCAAAGGCAACTCGAATAATTGAGAACAAGAACGTCAAAAAGCTAACACATTTTTTTACACATTAATGTTTCACATATGCTTTAGTAAATTCTTGCAAAAACATTAATTCGTAGAAACTTACCAAGCTTGGTTCCAGCTTCTACTTTTTCAAAAAAACATTCTTCTGCGTAAGCATCGACAGTTACCAGGTATGTATCAGTTTTGGAGAAGACAAGTGACATCAGAAAACAACACAACAGGACACTATTCATTGCAATGGAAAAATGAGACACGATGTTATAAGTAAAATTGACTAAACCGAGATAAGACTATTCGATAAAGTTAACGAGAAGATCGCAACTCAAAACCAAATATATGAATGTTCTCTAATCTCCTCTAATAAATAACATACGGTAACTACACCAACTCAACAGGATTCACTTTATGCAGAGTGCTCCGGCTCCGGACAAGTATGACAGATATAATTGCGTCATTTGAGTTAAACGTTGCCAGCTCAAAGATATTACTATTTTTCTCTGATTTTCTGTTTGATCATTAAATTACAACATCTTTAAGACTACTAACTCGCATGCACATAAATAATATATTATGAATATATAAAAAATATTTATTATGTAAGATGATTTTCAAGGAATGTAGGCTCATGCCAGAATGGAGACGTTCGTAAGTGTTGTTTCCGTAACTCGGATTTATGACCTAAATGCGTTATTTATTCGAATATTCCATCATTTAAGCAGCGGAAATGAGCGATTTGGTCGACGTTTCTTCGTGTGTCTTCACTATTGGAGGGCTTTTGTGTTCTAACTCTACCATTGTGTTTATTTGTAATTACCCATGTAATAATATTATAATTATGGTGTTTAAGTCTTATTAAATACAGTGGCCGGCTAAAATATTGAACAAATTAATTTTAAATTCAGGGTTTTGATTTTTTGGAAAACGGAGACTTCGATTTTTATTTTTGGAAGCGTTTTCTTTATGGCAAATTGAAATATCAAAATAATCAGTAAAATGAAGGTATACAGGTTCATAATAATTATGGTTGACAAAGAATGAGTTACGTAAATTTTAGACTTGTCAAAATTGAATGATTTTCGTCCATTTTTGAAGAAATCATGAAAAATTGGTCATTTTTGGCAAGTTTGAAATTTCATAGAATATCATTTGTTATATAATTATTGTGAAATTTTCAGGAACTACATACATTTTGCCCCACTTTCGAATGATGCTAGCCATTTTTATCAAAATGTACACAGAAAAATGTTTCATTTTTAAAAAAAATTTTGAACGTGACAAAAGAGCCCAGAACAATTTTTTTGAAAAAAATCGCCAGGACTTATCGTACATATCAAATGGTTTGAAATTCTCAAATGCACCATATTTTCTTTGATATCTGACGCGGTATCAAAGTTTCATCAATTTTTATTCATGTGCTATTTATCTGACTATGCATGAGTGTATATTCAACCGTTTTCAAGAAAATGACATTTTATATCCATATGTTATTATTTAGAAACTGGTCAATGTTTGTATTGGTTGAAAAATTGGAATTAAATGTTCATTAAGCATCATAAATAAGTGGTAACCACCTGAAAAAAAAATGCTGTCGGCAAGGGCCTACCCAGGATCAGAACTGGGAAGAGTGTGGCAGATTGACAAAAGATCGGTCCAATAATTATTATTATTATATTCAAAATATGCGCATGCGACATAACCTATAAAATTTCTTTTTTGTCAATAAATGTCCGCAGAACCTCGTCAAAATGACGTCATAATCTGGTGATTTTTCTCAAGATATGACGTGACTATATCACGACAATATGACGTGAAAATGACCTCCTAATGTCACAGACCGATGACGTGATTTATCTGACGAGAAATTCACGTCATTTCAATGACAAGTTGACCCGACTTTATGACGGGAAGTTCACGTCATTCGTGACGAGAAATTCACGTCATTCGTGACGAGAAGTTCACGTCATTTGTGACAAGATATTCACGTCATTCAAATGGCGGGTCGGCTTGGACCATTTTGTCACCCCAGAGCAACACTAGGTGATATATTAAAATATTGATTTTTGGACATTCGCATTATTGGGGTCACAAAGAATGTCTATATTCAATGGAACATCAAGATATATCCTATAAAAATTTACCTCAAGTGAATTAAATGCATATACTTGTGTGACATTGAATAAGGCAATCTTTGTGACCTGAATAATCCAGATACTTAACCGAAAATCACAATTTTTTGTCGTAGTGTTGCTCTGAGGCGAATATTTGGTCGCCAGATGCTACAAAGCTGTATGTCAGCATTGTATAGTGACGATGTCGAACAAAGGAAGGCATAATTATGTTATTTCAACATGTTATAAAAAAAACCATGATAAAAACCATGTATGGACCTTCAGCTCGTTAAAAGAAAGTCTATAGTATTTTTGTTGACCAGAACTCCACTTTCGAAAATCACCATATTGTAATACCATAACAATGTGTAAAACAAAATTCAAATAACGTGAATTTCTAGACTTAAATTTGGGTCGGCCAAAACTCCACCTTCAATTAAAACCACCCATTCGATTCAATGAAACAAAATATGCTCATATATTAAACAAAATATATTGAATTTGATCAAATACACAATAATAGATTTTGATGCATGCATGTATAGAAGCTATAGAGGTTGCTATCAAACTTATAAGACTTTCAGTAACAGACGAAATTTCAAGTTCTAATAGATTTTCATGATAGATAATATAGATAGAATCTTAACGAGATTGTGTATTTGAACAACTTAAAAACTTGAAGTATTACAATGATGAACATGCCATAAACGTTAAGTTTGAGAATTGTTTCAAATTACTGCCTGCGAGACTGCCGGTCTAGTGCGTGTTCAACTTCACTTTGAGTAACACAAAGGAGATCTGATCTGTACCTTACCTGTAACCAAAAATGATAGTCTATATCATCCATAACTATTAATTTAAGCTTTTTTACGCATCTTGAGTTTATTTATAAGAGAACCTTGAAAGGTGATGCTCTGATTCAAAGTTTCATATCTTCCTTGAAAAAACTTGAAAATTGAAATGTTTAGAATTAATCAAACTACAATAATTTAGCATGAAAAAATTAAATTTTTTATTTTTATACTCGACAGAATGTTTCAAAATTTTGGAACTAAACCGAGAACTAAACTGATAGTATGAGTATAAAAATAGAATATTCAATTTTTCATGCCAAAGTATTGTAGTTTGATTAATTCAGAACATTTCAATTTTTAAGATTATGAAGAAGTTGGAGTGATGTTGCCATGATCAAGTCCACTTTTAATTTTTAAGTTGACATGATATATCCTTTTTCAAGGGAGATGATTGATACTAAACTTTGTATCAGAGCATGTTTACATTGAATCCTATGTATAAGATAATTGAGTGCTCCTTTTTTTATGTACGTCGCTGAAGTTAACAGATTCAGAAATGAAAATCATATTTTAACAGTCGCCCAGACAAGTTATGATCGCGGTCGTCATTAAATGTATCTGATATTATATATCGGCATCAATTCAATCTTGGACAATAAAAGAGGGTTGAGCGCGTAAAGTGAGGGCAGTTATTATCTACCTGGGAAATGAACGTCTTCCCAATAACAGAGGTTTCCCCAAATACCTATTATTATTAAAAATCAAAACTAACATCAAACATTTTTGTTACACCATCAAACTTCGTGGGTGGAGGAAAGAATGCCAAATACATAATATATCTCAATAGCACACTTTTTCTCAAGGGATGACGGGGTGTAATCCACCATCAAGTGTTATAAAAAATCAAAAGTACCTTTTAAAATTTTTGTTACACCTTCAAACTTCGTGAGTAGATGAAAGAATGGCAAATACATAATATATCAAAAAAACACCCTTTTTCTCAGGGGATGACGAGGTGTAATCCACCCTCAAATTTTATAAAAAATCAAAAGAACCATTTAACATTTTTGTTACACCATCAAACTTCGTAGGTGGATGAAAGAATGCCAAATACATAATAATATATCAAAAAAGCACACTTTTTCTCAGGGGATGACGGGGTGTAATCCACCCTCAAATGTTATGAAAAATCAAAAGTACCATTTCAAATTTTTGTTACACCATCAAACTTCGCGGGTAGATGAAAGAATGCGAAATACATAATATATCAAAAAAGCACATTTTTTCTCAGGGGATGACGGGGTGCAATTCACCCTCAAATGTTATAAAAAATCAAAAGTACCATTTAGAATTTTTGTTACACTATTAAGCTTGGTAGGTATATGAAAGAATGCGAAATACATAATATATCAAAAAAGCACATTTTTTCTCAGAGGATGACGGGGTGCAATTCACCCTCAAATGTTATAAAAAATCAAAAGTACCATTTAGAATTTGTGTTACATCATTAAGCTTCGTAGGTAGATGAAAGAATGCCAAATACATAATATATCAAAAAAGCACACTTTCTCTCAGGGAATGACGGGGTATAATCCACCCTCAAATGTTATAAAAAATCAAAAGTACCATTTTAAATTTTTGTTACACCATCAAACTTCGTAGGCAGATGAAAGAACGCCAAATACATAATATATCAAAAAAGCACACTTTTTCTCAGGGGATGACGGGGTGTAATCCACCCTCAAACATTATTAAAAATCAAAAGTACCATTTAAAATTTTCGTTACACCAACAAACTTCGTAGGTAGATGAAATAATGCCAAATACATGATATATCAAAAAGCACATTTTTTCTCATGGGATGACGGGGTGCACTTTACCCTCAAATGTTATAAAAAATCAAAAGTATCATTTAAAATTTTTGTTACACCATCAAACTTCGTAGGTAGATGAAAGAATGCGAAATACATAATATATCAAAAAAGCACACTTTTTCTCAGGGGATGACGGGGTGCAATCCACCCTCAAATGCTATAAAAAATCAAAAGTACCATTTAAAATTGTTTGTTAACGTATGTTTGCGAAACAAAAATTTTTGACGGTTCTTTTGTTTATTAATTATATTTGAGGGTGGATTAGATTATACCCTGTCATCTCCTGAGAAAAAGTGTGCTTTTTAGATATATTATATATTTGGCATTCTTTCATCTACCCACGAAGTTTGATGGTGTAACAAAAATTTTATATGGTTCTTTTGATTTTTTATAATATTTGAGGGTGGACACCCCGTCATCCCCTGAGAAAAAGTGTGCTTTTTTGATATACAGGGTCCTTCATTAGTGCGTCGGGCAATCCTAGCGTGGTTATTTACAAAAGTAGAAAAAAAAGTTTTATACAAAAGTTGTAGAATGTGACTTTATGCATATTTTAAAAATATTTTCAAACATACAGGGTGCGTCACAAAAGTATGGCACGAAAAAGTATGATTTTTTTAAATGGAACCCCCTGTATATTAATTGATATTTCAATTCTTTCTTCAATTTGGAACAAAAATTGTGCTACAACTAATGTTCCTAAATTCAACCGTTATCGAGATATCGCGTTTTAAAAATGGCATTTTTGCAACTTTGGCATGCTATAAAACTCAAACTATTCAAGTTAGAGGAAAATGGTTTGCACTTTCCTATCTTAACTTTTCAAGAGCTCTTCTGTCATTTGGATAGAAGGTAACGTCAACTGTCAACTTTTTTCGGCACATTTTGACATTTTTTCACAATAATGGATTTAATCTCCTTAAATAGCTCTTGAAAAGTTAAGATAGGAATGTGCAATCCATTTTTCTCTAACTTGAATAGTTTGAGTTTTATAGCATGTCAAAGTTGCAAAAATGCCATTTTTAAAACGCGATATCTCGATAACGGTTGAATTTAGGAACATTAGTTGTATCACAATTTTTGTTCCAAATTGAAGAAAAAATTGAAATATCAATCAATATACAGGGGGTTCCATTTAAAAAAATCATACTTTTTCGTGCCATACTTTTGTGACGCACCCTGTATGTGTGAAAATATTTTTAAAATATGCATAAAGTCACATTCTACAACTTTTGTATAAAACTTTTTTTTCTACTTTTGTAAATAACCACGCTAGGATTGCCCGACGCACTAATGAAGGACCCTGTATTATGTATTTGGCATTCTTTCATCTACCCACGAAGTTTGATGGTGTAACAAAAATTTTAAATGGAACTTTTGATTTTTATAATATTTGAGGGTGGATTGCACCCCGTCATCCCCTGAGAAAAAGTGTGTTTTTTTATATATTATGTATTTGGCATTCTTACATCTACCTACAAACTTTGTTGGTGTAACAAAAATTTTTAATGATACTTTTGATTTTTTATAATATTTGAGGGTGGATTACACCCCGTCATCCCCTGAGAAAAAGTGTGCTTTTTTGATATATCATGTATTTGGCATTCTTCCATCTACCTACGAACTTTGTTGTTGTAACAAAAATTTTTAATGGTACTTTTGATTTTTTATTATATTTGAGGGTGGATTACACCCCGTCATCCCCTGAGAAAAAGTGTGCTTTTTTGATATATCATGTATTTGGCATTCTTTCATCTACCTACGAACTTTGTTGGTGTAACAAAAATGTTAAATGGTACTTTTGATTTTTTATAATATTTGAGGGTGGATTACACCCCGTCATCTCCTGAGAAAAAGTGTGCTTTTTTGATATATTATGTATTTGGCATTCTTCCATCTACCTACGAAGTTTGATGGTGTAACAAAAATTTTAAATGGTACTTTTGATTTTTTATAACATTTGAGGGTTGATTACACCACGTCATCCACTGGGAAAATGTGTGCTTTTTTGATATATTATGTATTTGGCATTTTTTCATCTACCCACGGAATTTGATGGTGTAACAAGAATTTTAAATGATTCTTTTGATTTTTTATAATATTTGAGGGTGGATTACACCCCATCATCCCCTGAGAAAAAGTGTGCTTTTTTGATATATTATGTAACTGGCATTTTTTCATCTACCCACGAAGTTTGATGGTGTAACAAGAATTTTAAATGGTTCTTTTGATTTTTTATAATATTTGATGGTGGACTACACCCCGTCATCCCCTGAGAAAAAGTGTGTTTTTTTGATAAATTATGTAATTGGCATTATTTCATCTAGCCACGAAGTTTGATGGTGTAACAAAAATTTTAAATGGTACTTTTGATTTTTTATATTATTTGAAGGTGGATAACACCCCATTTCCCAGGTAAATAGTAACTGTCCACATTTTACGAGCTCAACCCTCTTTGTTTTCCAAGATTGGATTGATACCGCTATATTATATCAGATACATTTTATCGCGACCGCGACCAAAACTTGTCTGGGCGACTGTAATAATCTGATTTTCATTTCTGAATCCGTTGCTAGCTTCAGCGACGTTTCTATGTCAAGTATCGTTTATTTAAAATCAATCCTTTTCCAAGCAATGCAATCCAAGCTCTTCTAACGTAGGTTTAGGTAGGTAGGTAGGTAGGTAGATATACAAAAACAGCTTAACTAAACATCAACTTTATAAGAATACTCAATATGTTATTTTTGAAATCACAACAAAAATATCTTTCGCTTTAGACAAAAATATCAGGGCATTCCAAAATTTTGCACTGATTTATGAAAAACTTTACAGAGACTAAAGAGAGATTTGTTATGAAAATCGCAAACAGCTGATCATCTGACCGTTGCGCCGGACCAAAATCGATGCACATTCAGAGATTCAGTTTTGAATGAAATCAACTTAACTTTTTCCTATTTTTATCAAAACATAGATGTTGCCTTTCTCCCATTTTGAAAAACAATGTAATTAATCCATCTGGCAAGAGTGGCAAGTCTAATTGCACGCCATATCCAGACCAACTTAGAAAACACCGAGGAAAACACCGACAAAAAAGCCTTTCATCTTAACAAATACAACAATAATTCGCAGCAATAATCACCAAAATTATTCTAGGAACTTACCCACGACCAAATCAGAATGAGAACCTCGAAAAACACACAAGAAAAACACATTCACTGAGACGATATAGCGTCCCCTTTGACGAAAACATTGGGAAACATTCGTCAAAATGGCCGATCTGATCTCTTGTCTTTTCCGGTGTTTGAACCACAGAAGAAAACAACTATACAGAAGCGAAGGCATTTGTCGGCGCCTTTGATCTTCTTGTTCCCGTTTTGAACAGCTGACGATAACAGTGATAACACATTTTCACGCTGGTACACTGAAAAAACTTTCTGGCTGGAAAGTTGGTCGCACACTGAGAAAAATTTCTTTTATTTTGAATGGTTGATTTTCTTGTCATTATAGTATTCTTACTTCTGTTTCATGTTATTATGGCAAATCAAATTAGAAAATTTTGATCGATATTGGTCTGAACTATGGAAAAATATGATTTTAAAGAAAAATCTCGAGAAAAATTTATCCTTTTAAAATTTTTTTAAGCTTCCAATGTCCAATGTTCCTACCTATTTTCTTCGCATTATCTTTGAAGTTGTCGGGAAGAGAATTGAATGACTTTTGAGAATTCGAAAAAAGTGAATAAAGGTTGTGGTATACCTATCTTCTTATATTTTTCAGTTTCTTCCAGGTTACGGATTGGTGATCGAGAAACTGGAAGCTTCACAATATAGTTTTAAGTTTTTTTAATACACCAGACACTGAACTGGACCAAAGAACCTCAACACAAATAAACACAAGTACACAAACCACAAAATACAGTAAAAAAACACAAGATACTTATTGATAAACAAACAGATCGAACATCGAAGCAACGCTTCATCTTCCTATTGTCATCTAACGCTTCTTGTAATCTGACAGTATTGTCCGTTGTGTAATGGCGGACTTGATCATGCGCATTGGCACACGAAAATGAACAATTTGCACATTTTTTGGAAATATGAAAATTATAAGGATTAGTGAGTACTGATGCCATTCATGTTTAAAAAATCAACCTACGACCTCTACTGATGTAGTAATCACCGATTAAAGAGCGCCAATCAACATCCACTACGTCACAGAATACACTATCTATCTCCGTCCCAGTCAATACGACTGAGGGGGGGTAATATTAATTTAGTATATTTTTGGGTAATTTCGGAAAAATTATTTCGCTGGTGACTTTCAAATATTGTCCAGAATATGTATATAAAATTTCAAGTCATTTGAAAATGTATGCAAATTGTCCATTGCAGAGCCTTCGCTTCTGTATAGTTGGTTTCTTCTGTGGTTTGAACTGCGCAGATACATGGGTGTGGCAACCAGCCATTAGAAATTCAACAAACCTTGGATGAAAGAGCGCGGATTTCATAATACCGGGTGGTCAACTAAGAATGCGAGGTACCGTTTCTCGGAAACTATTTATCGTAGAGGCTTGCGGCAAAAAATTTTATGACTAAAACGGCCAAGAGAAAAACCTGGAAAATATTCTCAAGTTTCTGAAATGGTCGCTAGGGGGCGTAACAACCAACACCAAGTAGAAAAATATGATTTTTATGGAATTCCCCAATAAAAATATATCGATGAGCTCATTTTCGGATTAACTGACTATTTACCTACACTTTTTGTCCAAAACGTTTTTTTCTATCTATCATAATAAAGTGATGGGGGAAGTTCAATTGTTTTATTAAACAAACGGAGATTTCTCCCGTTTCGCTTGACCGATTTAAACGAGCTTGGGCTCATATGAAAGAGCATGATCTGCACTTCAAAAAGCTTTTTTGGTTTTGAATTTTTGACCTTCGCCGTCGCCGCTAGATGGCGTTAACTGAAATGGTAGCATGTTTTTGAGTTTTTTCCAAAAAAATCAAATGTAATGGTATATTCATTTTTATATATTTTAAAAGGGGATACATTTTCCTTTAAAAAAAAACAACAAAATTGATGTTTTTTTTTGTATTTTTTTTTGTTTTTTTTTTTGTTTTTTTTTATTTTTTTTTATAGGAAAATGTGTCCACTTTTAAAATATATGAAAATGGATATACCATTACGTTTGATTTTTTCGGAAAAAACTCAAAAGTATGCTACCATTTCAGTTAACGCCATCTAGCGGCGACGGCGAATGTTACAAATTAAAAAGCAAATGAGCATTTTATAGCGCAGACTATTCTCTTTCATATGAGCCCAAGTTCGTTGAAATCCGTCAAGCAAAACGGGAGAAATCTCCGTTTGTTTAATAACACAATTGAACTTCCCCCACCACTTTATTATGATAGATAGAAAAAAACGTTTTAGACAAAAAGTGTAGGTAAATAGTCAGTAAATCCGAAAATAAGCTCATCGATATATTTTCATTGGACAAAATTCCATAAAAATCATATTTTTCTACTTGGTGTTGGTTGTTACGCCCCCTAGCGACCATTTCAGAAACTTGAAAATATTTTCCAGGTTTTTCTCTTGGCCGTTTTAAGTAATAAAATTTTTTGCCGCAAGCCTCTACGATGTATAGTTTCCAAGATACAGTACCTCGCATTCTTAGTTGGCCACCCTGTACTATCTAAAAATGTAATAAGTAATTGAACAAAGGATAGTCAAGCTATAAAGTTTTAAACGAAAACTTGGCTAAGATTACCCATTTATGATGATTTCTTCAAAAGTAAAAGGCAATGGTAGGTTGAAAATTTTAGTGAAATTTCCAAGAAATTTTTGTCTCTTATATATATAATAGTATTATCAAAAATTACACCGTGAAAAGATTTAATTTTGACGTGATAGACAATGTTTTGAAAAAACTGGTAAATTGAGGAATTACCTGATGCAGTATGCAGTATAAAAGCTTTATCAAATGTTGGGCGGTTTCTCTACTTTTGTCAGATACTAAGTACAGTCTGTTCATGGCTTTCTTGCGGTCACGTCACAGTATTTGACGTTTGGCAGAGTGTCGTAGATTGATCGCTCCACATGTGACATTTGTGAAATTGATCCGAAAGACCCTCGTCCAGACTTACGTGATTTTTTTTTCAATGTGTAAGAGAGAGACGGAAAAGTATGACGTAACCGCAGGAAAGCCATGAACAGACTGTATATATGTGGAGGATAATTTTGAGCCTTTTTGAGCTGGCATTTCGGCATTTCAATCAACAACTCAATAATGGCGTCCGTTATAACGTTTCTCAACAGCTGCTTGGATGAATCGATAATCCCTGCATTCCCTGCGCTGTCGCTCCCTGGTGAGTTAAGGAAGAACAATTTACAGTGAACCGTCAGCAGAAATTTTATTCTTAACCAACTACACGAGTCCCACCGCTCAACGAGTCCTGGGGAATTACGTTTGCGCACTGTGAATTTGTTAATTGTGATTCATTTTTATTCCTCAACTTGAGACTGTTTGAAGTTCTGATGTGGTTCTGAGCTTTTTGTCTGCTGTCTAGTTTCATACCTTAACCTTCTATTTAATCTATTTATGCAAGACCATGAGTGTGTTAATTTGAGGTTGGTGTTTTTATAGCCTCTCAAATTATGTATTATTCATTTAATGTAGTGTTATTTCAGTGCTTATCGATCATTGTTGAGAAAATAAAAGATACCGCACTCTTGTAGTCTACAGTCTAGGTTCAGATATGTTGCCCCTATACCTTTAGCGGGACGTTTCATACCCTTTACCACAACTCACAACTGTAAGAACAGTGCTTTGCTTACCCTGGTGCTTACATACCTACCTGATATGATTTTTGGATCCAAAGTTAAAGTGTGAAACGGAAAATGATAACATCTGATAAAACGGTGTGTTTATGATTTTTGGATCCAAAGTTAAAGTGTGAAACGGAAAATGATAACATCTGATAAAACGGTGTGTTTCCCCGTGAAACTTCAATACATAATAATATCATGAACAGCAGGGTGGGCAACCAAGAATGCGAGGTACACTGTATTTGACTCAACTATTTATCCTAGAGGCAGAGGCTTGCGTCAAAAAAATGTATCACTAAAACGGCCAACAGAAAAACCTGGGAAATATTTTCAAGTTTCTGAAATGGCCGCTAGGGGGCGTAATAACCAACACCAAGTAGAAAAATAGGATTTTTATAGAATTTTTCCCGATAAAAATATATCGATGATATTTTCATATTAACTGCGACTATATTCCTACACTTTTTGTCTTTTTTCAAAATAAAGTGGTGAACCCAAGTCCAAGTTCTTTGAAATCGGTCAAGCGAAACGGGAGAAATCTCCGTTTGTTTAAAAAAATTATTGAATTTGCTACACCGCTTTATTTTGATAGAAAAAAAAAGTTCAAAACAAGAAGTGTAGGTAAATAGTCAGTTAAGTCATCGATATGTTTTCATTGGGCAAAATTCTATAAACTATTTTTCTACTTGGTGTTGGTTGTTACGCCCCCTAGCGACTTGACTTGAAAAAAATTTCCAGGTTCTTCTCTTGGGCGTTCTAGTCATAAATGTTTTTGCCTCAAGTTTCTACGATGTATAGTTTCCAAGATACAGTACACCGCATTCTTATAGTTGCCCAGCCTAGCCTATATACAGGCTGTGTCATTTTAATATTGAGAAAAAATTCGGGATGTGTTTTTTTCGCATTAAAATAAGAACACAACTTCCTATAAACATGTATCTGGAAATGCGGAAATGCTTCGTAACAGAGCTACCACCTGTAGGTGTTGAAATTTTATTTTCATTTTGGTTTTTTCTAAATAATATTCGAACCAATCTTACCAATCTCGATCTTTTGATGGAAATTTGTGTTTGGGGGTTTCTTATCATGCGAAAACAGGGTGTTTCATTAATATAATATATAATATAACAAAATCAATATAAAGAAGCAACATTTTTAAACTAGACAAAAACTTATTCTCGTAACAAAATTACCAATGCTTTGTCGGAAAACGGAACGATTATTTTTGAAAATTTGCCAGCGACCCATTTTTGCCAAACAAAAAATAACCAAAATTGACCCAAACTCAAAATCAACCAGGAAAAATACTTCCATTTACTCCATACTCCATATCCCGTGAAATCGATCTTTTATGTTTTAAAAAATAATGAGAAAGGGATTTTTGTCTATGGGAAGGTTAGTCATGTTTCTTAAGCATGAGAACGTGAAAAACTACATAAAATATTGAATATGGAGCGATAATCAATACTATATAATAATAATGATAATAAATAATATAACCGTTCTGTAGATAATCAACCGACTAACTTTGAAAACTGGTTGAAAGAGTTTCAAAATATTACCAAAACAAATTATTACATTCTATGCAATATTTTATTATGCATATATTGTGAGAGTTGGCATAGGTATACTGGCATGTAAATATATTTAAAAAACCATCAAGAATTAGAATTATTGATATTGATTACCTACAACATTTATTTTTCAAACACATGACAATGTATGATTCCATTAAGCATCATGGCTGGAAAAGATTGATTAGAAAGAGTATAAATGAAATGAAATGCGAAAACGTAAATGCCGAGGACTCGTTGAGCGGTGGGACTCGTGTAGTTGGTTAAGAATAAAATTTCTGCGAACCGTCATCTGATTGAAGTTGCCAGAGAACTAGAGGTAGGAGTAGGGGTAGGAGAACGAGGTTGACATCTGAACTCGGAAAAACGTAGACAATTGAAAGCCGCCATTTTCTAGTCATCTATACGAGGGCCGATCAATACATTCTACTTTCTCTTCAAGCGTATGTAAAAAGTACACAAAGATCAAAGATGTGATTTTGGAGATAGGTGGTCGGTCAAATTGGAGAGAATGTGTCCACTTTAGGAGTCGAACACGCCCTTACTTCTGGAAATATTCGAAAAAACAACTTTCTTTTTATTTCATCATTTAAAAATATAAGAAAACTGAAGAGACAACGGGAAAATCTCTTTATTTCTCTAGAAGGCGTATCTTGATTTAGAAATAAAAAAAACTGGTAAGAAATCATTATTTGAATAAAAAATTACGTATCATTTAGGAACTAACCAAAATGATAACTGGGAGTTTTCAAAAATCACACAAAAGTTCATCAAAATTTGTAGAAAGCAAGAAAGCACCGAATATCTTCAAATGGAATTTTCCAGATGTGAGTACTTGCCTTTTCTTGACACCAACCTAGTTTTTGTTGTTATAAGCCCAACGATTTAGCAAAAGATGAATACTTGATATCGTAACATAAAGATATAATTTTTCACCTCCTGAGATCACAAAACCTTTTCCTTAAAAATGTTTTTATTTCTGAACCACACGAGTTTAGTCGCCTTCCTATCAAGTAAACCTAATCATGGGAGATCTGCAAAAGTGTATACTTTATGGAAATCAGTTGACTTTCACCTGAAAACAGTTTTATCTTGAAAAGGAAGGTTTCTCAGCTTTCTGTTAGGTATTTGAACAATGTTTCAGGTAGAGCTGTCAGATTTATAAGAATAAAAAGCGGGAGGTTTTGGGTTCGGACAGATAAAGTGCCGCAAGCAAAGCGCGCCGCAGGCGGAAAATTGTGAGGAATTTCCCCTCCTTTCTAATCAATTTCCCCTCAAATCCATGACTCATAACATTTATGGGTACTTCCAGCGTCTGCTAAAGTACGAACTAGTGCTCCAATAGCGCGCCGCAGGCGGAAAACGATGAGGAATTTTCCCTCCTTTTTAATCAATTTTCCCTCAAATCCAGGACTCATAACATTTATGGGTACTTCCAGCGTCTGTTAAAGTACGAATTAGTGCCCCAACAGCGCGTCGCAGGCGGAAAATTGTGGGGAATTTCCCCTTCTTTTTAATCAATTTTCCCTCAAATCCAGGACTCATAACATTTATGGGTACTTCCAGCGTCTGCTAAAGTTAGACTTAGCGTTTGTGCTAACTACTGATCATGGTATTCGTTTGAATCGTTTGTCACAAACATCTTTTGAGGCTGCTGTTACCTCAGAGGAATTTGAAAAAACAAATGGAAATCCCATTCAGATTATTAAAAAAGAATAAGCTCGTTATACTTGACATTGCTTGTTCCTTGTTAAATTGGTGAGCATAGCAATACACGAAATGTGCATTCTCATATTGTACCTACCTCCTTAGTACCTAGTCCTTAGTTTTGAAATTTACGCCTCCCAAATGACCTCTCTTTGCTGGAATGCATGGATTTTTCAAGAGATTGCAAGACCGCTACTATTTCATAATTTAAATTTGAATGTGTTTCAATTATACTTTCTGATCAAGGGGGGGTTCTGACCCCCAAACCCCCCCCCCCCGTGTCTACGCCCCTGGGTTTGATTGCTGAGAAGTTCGTCACAAAAAAAATCTTAGCTTTATTGTTATAAGAAGATAGATCTGGAAATATCATGAACTTTTATGGTCACTTGATGGACACTTTACGAAAAGATAATAAGAATAAAATGTGAAAATAAAATACAAAAATCACTATTCTTGAACAAAAAATCAAGTAGGTATTCTACAAGGTACAGTTAAGGTGTCTGTAAAAGTTTTTTACAAAATCTCACCACATATTTCCAAAGTCCAAAATAAGCCGATTTTAGGAAAAAACTATAGATTCGGGATTATTCGGGAATTCTTGATCAAAATCGGGAGTATTATGACTTTGTTTAAGAAGCGGGAGGGACAGTAAGAAATCGGGAGACTCCCGCCTAAATCGGGAGGTCTGGCAGCCCTAGTTTCAGGGAACAACACGCCATTATCAAACACCAAAAATAAACACTAATCGACCAATAATATTTTGATAATATTATTATTCACGATTTATCACACAAAATGACAAAATACGGCAGTAAAAATGCATAAGTTTTCAGAAGATCCGGAAAATCGTTACATACATTTTCATAACATCAACATAACCGCAATTGCCAAGCATATTCCATATTCAAACCAAGCAAAGCCAAACAATGTTGCCCGACTTGACAACTTCCATAAGATTCACTTTCATATAAACATATTTACAAAGACAAATGAATAGTTAATATCATGCATGTTATTTGTAAAACACAAAGGTCCATGCAATTTTAACCATATCGAATGTTTCAAAGCTCACATTAATTTTCAATGCTTTGACATATGAGCACATTGGCAACACATGCCTAGAAATAAGAAAATTTGGATGCGCAGTCGTCCAAACTCATTCTCGTACCTCTATAATATCTCTGGCATAAGCACAGTACACGGATGACGGTTTGTGGGCATAAGCCTGCTTGAATCGGGACTGCAGTTTCTACGCATGAACAGAATTTGGAATTTTTTCATTGGTAGTCTGCCGTGACGCGCCGTATGTCATGCGTCATTTGAGTTGCCAGCTCAAAGATAATAGGCGAATTTTGGCGTTAACCAGGTAGGAGATGATAGAAATCGGAATGAACCGTTACTACTGCGCTTGTGCATGGAAACCACGGACTTAGTAAATAAAAATGGACTGCTAATGCAATGAGAAGAAAATCACTGGAGCATGGGCGCTGCCATGATGGGACAATTTAAGTTGGTGCTTCTGATTTCAGTGGTGCCATCGTTGAAAAATGCAGAAATCTGTAATGTCTGATTTACATTGAATTCCATTTCGAAATGGAACTGTCAAATTTCCGCTTGGCAAACGGGAATCATTCGTCACCATTCACATTGAATTTGGCGTAAGCGTGACACAAATTCAATGTAGATGGTAGCATATGATTCCCGTTTGCCAAGGGGAAATTTGACATTTCCAATTCGAAAACAAATTGAATGTAAACCTTACATACATATACCTACCGTCTGATTTCGATTTCGAGGTAATTAATTGTTATCAATATAATAAGATAAAGGACGAAGGATATTGGTGAATATTTCTTCTTTTTCCTTCAAGCGTCTGTGACTTCGCGTTCCCGTAGTTTTTGTGCATATTGAAGAGAATATTATTATATCAATTCTAAAACCGCAGAATGCATAAATCATGAAACATCGACTATCTCAAGTACCTAATACCTATACCAATTTCCAAGGTCCAAGTTGAACTCGTTACGAAATAGTAGGTAGGTAAGGTACAATTAATAGATCAAGTGCTATTCGCTACTTAGGTATGGTATAATGCTGTTGAAAGGACATAATTAAATAGGTAATGATATTTTTGAAGAACTGAGTTGAATGAAGAATGAAGGCTCATTTTTATGTTAATAATAATCCAACACAAAACGTTTCATAGTTTTATAAGCATTTAAAATGATGTTAAAATCCAAAATTACAATGTGAATGTGAATATCGAGTTTTGAGTACCTATAGGTATTTTCTTAAAATCCAAAATCCGAATCGAAATAATGGGAATAGGTGATATGACTAATAATATGACATAACCTCATAAACAAAATAATAATTAGCTGTATTTTTGCTTTTTCCAATGGCCGCATAAGAGGAATTGCAGCGCTTAATCGCTTTTTTCGAGCGATCTCACTGAAATGACATAAATGATAATTTCCACGGGTCCATAGCATCTGTCCGACCGTCTATTTGTACGAACGTACATTTGTCCGACACATTTATAGTTTTGTTGCCAAATTGTGCATTCAGTTTGTCTAAGGAATCTTGAGACAGGAGCATGAACAGGAACCTTCTTTATCGACCACAGGCATGTGCCATCACTGTTGCCAAGTGTTCGCACTTTTCTAGAAAATTACCATTTTATTATAAAACGGTATTACACTTCAAATCACAACGTATTATTAAATTATAGGTATTTCATTTCAACATTTGGATTACGTTGGGTAGGTAATAAATTATACTTATTTGATATTCATTGTATTTGTGGAAGAAAAAGAAGTGTGCTTTTGTCACTGATTACTGTTGGACTATTTTGTATTAGGTTTTCGTAAGGGCCTATTTTTCGGAATGAATGTGTTATTTATCTATAGGATAAGGTATTAGCAGAGTAGGTACAACAAGTTAGTTTTGGTATCGGTGCTTTAATAAAAAAACCGATGAGAAGAAAATTCAAGAATCTTTTAAGCATAAATTAATTATTGAAATAAAATACCTATAGGTATATGATATATTTGCATCTTGTTACAAAATATTGCAATTTCAAGTTTATATGAGATCAATACGTCTATATCGACATAATTTAGGTATCTACACCTTCTTTTTGTTTCTGTTTGAGATAATTGGAATTGGTAGGGTTATTCATTATATTTTGACCCCACCCCTACTGCTCTTATTATGAGTGATAGAAAGAAACTTTGAATAGAAAAGTTTTAGGTTTTTTCACGTAGTATCTTTCGGTGAAAGCAGAAATAAAAAATCAACTTCACAACATTGAACAAATTAACTGAGTCTAATTTTTTTAAGTAGAATACTCTATATATTTTTGACAAGAATGATAGATCTTTTTTTTCTGATTCCAAATTTATGATATACTTTGGTATTTGGTTCAGCAGTTTCTGCGCTATTCAATTTCAAAGTCACATAAAATTACATCACGTTGATCTGAATTCTAACGTATCTTAGTAACCCAGATCAAGGTTCTGTATATAATTTCTATGAGACTTTGAACTTGAATAGCGCAAAAGTCTCTGAATCAAATACCAACATATTATATTAAACAGGGTTATTCACGTTATTCGACACGAAACATTATGGCTGAAGTATCTGATTTTGAAAAAAATTTTTTTCTGGATGGATGACCCTTCAAGGCTACATTTTAAAAATATTTTCACGTTATACAGGGTGTCCCCAAATTCAAAACGCATCAAAATTGTATTTTTTGAAATGGAACCCCCTGTATTTTAATTGACATTTCAATTCTTTCCTCAATTTGGAACAAAAATTGTTATACAACTAATGTTCCTAAATTCAACCGTTATCGAGATATCGCGTCTTAAAAATGGCATTTTTGCACCTTTGACATGCTATAAAACTCAAACTATTCAAGTTAGAGAAAAATGGTTTGCACTTTCCTATCTTAACTTTTCAAGAGCTATTCTGTCATTTGAATAGAAGGTACTGTCAACTGTCAACTTTTTTTGACACATTTTGACATTTTTTTGCAAGAATGAATTTAATCTTCTTGAATAGCATGCATGTTTGTAAAATTATATTTTGTTGTGATTTCTTAGTTTTTATATTTTTATTTGTAAATAAAGTTTTGTTTATCCAAGTACCTATCAGGGTGTCCGGAAAGTCAACGATAATACTGAAAGGGGTGATGGACCAACTCATAATAAGCTTCCAGAAAAACATATTATGACCTCAGTAAAAAAAATATGGTTTTCGAGATATTTCCACTTGAAGTTCAAAATATTCAAGAAATCTTATTTTACAGAGAAATAATAATTTATAAAACCATATAGAGTTTTTACTAAGGTCATATTATGTTTTTCTGGATGCTTATATGAGTTGGTCCATCACCCCTTTCCGGACAGTTCGGACACCCTCGTATACTTGAGTAGATAAACTTGTTTTTTATTATGTACACTTTTATATCTGTTTCTCCTTCGTGGAAAAATGCTAATAAAGAAATATTCATTTATTATTTAATATAATGTTCTAATTGGAAAAATCCAATCGCGGCGATAAGGCCCCCGTGGCTTGCGGCCTCCAAAATTTTCCACAAATTAGGTACAATTTGTGCACTCCAAAATTTACATATCATGTCAACATGCATATCGGCTTACTCTAATGCCGAATAACGAACAGTGGAGGAGATTCCAAACTTTTTCCTTGCATGAACTGGAGAGTGGAGGAATGGAATTGTTTTATTGTGGTTATAATATAGACCAGATTCATTATTGAGTTGCATCGGAAAGTTATTGTATGAAAAACTGATCCTCGCCAGATTTAAAATAGAAGTTGGAAAGCTTGAACTCACCACACACCAATTCGAGTTTGCTGAAAAACTGAGTAACTACCTACTGGACCTCCTGGCACAGCTTCTGGTAGCCGAAATACTTGAAGACGTAACGCACGGATTACAAATTAATTAAACAATCATCAGAACTTTATGTAAGAAACAATGAATAAACTTGATTAAAAACACATATAATTGAAGTCCATAAGTTACAAAGGGTCTAAGTGCCAAAAAACGAATTCCTAGGAAATTGATACAAACTGATATGCGTTTCATGAAAAAAGAATAATTGACTATATTGGCAACGGAATAATTTATTTTTCCATTCTTGACACTAAGTCCTTTCAATACAGTATCGGAGTCCACACGTATAGGCCCGTTTTATGCTATAAAATAAAAATCGTTGAAAATGGCACTTTGTAACCTATATGGTCTTCAATTTACAAAAAAAATATCAGATCAATCGAATCATTTTATAATAAGACTATATATATTATGGAATGATCGAATCTAACTGACTCAAACCAATTCGTCAACCCATTGGGTTTTTGTGGGTCTTATCATAAATCCAGAGGTATATAAACAGTATCACTAGTTCATAGATCAATTTTATTTAAAGTTCTGCAACTTCTGTTTTTAAAAACATATTTTCTTTAAAAGTACATCGATGTTAAAATCGAATAAAGGATCTAGATTATGATGATTACTCTGCTACTATGTGCTGTGGCTATTTATATGGTTACATAATAATATGCTGCATCAGCTGAATACAATACGATAGCTATTTGTTAGGGAAAATTACAATATAATTGATCCATCATGGCGCAAAAACAAATTCAACACAGAGATTGGAACCGAATTGTCCCAAACAATTCAACAAAGAGCGTTCCCCAAGTGTCGTCACTTATATTATTTTTGTCCCCCTACCAGAGACAACCCCCTACTATATAAATTGTATGGATCCGATACTACCACACAGCTTATTTTTCTGTGCCCACACTACCAACCCCCAACCCCCTTAATACATGATACTATAACAGTTTGTTGTAGTATCATGGCTACCAACTTCAAAAATATCAATGTATGCCGTCGACATCCTCCTTTATTTCACGACAAAAAACCCAATTACAGCTCGACACCGTATATGCTGACACCGTATGCTGACATACTATCTAACTATTATGACAAACAATGGAAAATTACGATAAACCCAGCAAAAACACAGGCAATATAATTATTATCACACGTAAAAGATCCAACACAATACCCACAATAACAATTATTAATAATCAAGAAATTAATTGGAAAAACGAAGCTTTTCATTTTATAAATAAAAACATTTGTTTTGAAAAATATCATATAGGTAATTAACTAGATAATAGTCAGTATAAATCAAATCAAATTGTGGCGGCGGCCTTCCATATTTCATTCTTCGTCGCGTCCCGTATCTCGTCCAAAATCAGAAAAACCCATTTGAAAAATCCAATGCACGACTTGGCAACCTAACTTCGTGATGTAACTCCGTCAGACACGTGCTTGCAATCGCCGCGGCGAGATAATAGAAATAATGCGAACAACCGGCAACATCTGTCGGACAAACGTACGGTCGCACAAATAGATGGTCGGACAAATGAAGGGTTCCCATTTCCACCACAACATCACAGTTCCAGCGATAAAGCGAAAGAAATATACTTTTTTTCGCTAGACCACTGTGCTGCAGCACAGGAAATCATGTCATTCCAGTTGGACCGCTCAAATATTAGCGTTCTCGGAACGCAGCCATAAGTGGCACGTCAAAAAAATCAGAGATACCACCACAAATTGTCCCATCATGGCGGCGCCCATGCCTTAGTGATTTTTGGCAAGGTCGGCCATATGCATTAGCAGTCCAGTTTTTATATAGGTCCGTGATGGAAACTGACGGGAATAGAGAGACGTTTTCTTTTGGATATGAATGAAGACGTATTCTTCTGGGATATAAATGTATAGATTGTTGTTACAGTCCTCCACCTAAATATTTTGGCGGGAAAAGATTTCTTGCTTCTCATTGTTTTATTTATAATTCACGGGTTCACTTGATTTGAGTTTGATAACTGTCTATTTTCGTACCAGAATGAGGTGTGTGATCTGTGGAAAGTTATTCAAATTCAAAAGATCTCTAAAAAGAAATTGGCAAAATATCAACAAGGACCAGCAATGCAGCACAAACTTTAATATTCGTATGAAAGAAGAATGTGGCGATTCTTTTAGATTTAATTCCGAGTTTGTTGAGGATTTACCAACACAACAACGTTACTTTCACATCGCACTTTCTCATCTTACTTTTCCAGAGCTATATTCTGTCTCTGTCTTTTGATTAGAAGGTAAGTACATTCAACTTTTTCCGACGCATTTTGAAATGTTTTGCAAGAATTAATTGTATGTTCTTGGATGACTCAGGAATTCAGGATCATTATGTGTATCACAAAATTGAAGAAATAATCGAAATATACATTAATATACTGGGGGTTGCATTCAAAAAAGTGCAACTTTGATGTTCCACGACTAAATGACCTCTACTCTGCATGTATCGTTGCATTTTCACTATAACTTATATAGGCATGTGTTGGTACCTCTTAAATTTCACCAATTCGACCGTTTCCATCCATATCCGCGACCCCCTGTATTATTTAATATCAAGAAAAAGCTTATTTTTCTAATTTAAAAAATATACGGTTTGAAGTATTTATTTCTGATGAGCCCTTTAGGATCGAAGTTCTTATTATACTGAGATTTCAAAAGTAGATACATAATGCATGAAATATAATATATACTATTATTTTCTATACACTGCCTTGAAAAAAACAACCATGGACATCAATTTCTATGTGCATTATCAAAGCTAAGTATTTCCTGAACAGCTGATCAGAATATACAGGGTGTTGGTGTTTAAAAAACATTGGGCAAAAATGAAAGGAGTAATTCCTGAAAACATTCGTAGAAAAAAAGTTCCAAAAAACATAGGTCCGAAAAAGCATCGTCTTTTTTCTTTCAAAAATTGATGTTATCTTCCCACCCTCAACTCCACTGGACACAATATTTTTATCTAGTATAGGGTCAAAACTAGCCTCTCTTATAACTTACATAACAACGCTGCCAAATTTTAAACAAGTCGGTCAAAATTCAACTGAATTATTAAAAAAAAAATGAATTAAAAAAAACTTTGTCACCCTGTATCATAGAAACGTTGCGTTTTAGGACCTATATTTATTGAGATTTTTTTTCTTGGAATGACCTCTCAGCCATCATATCATTTTTGCCCAATGATTTTTAAACACCCTGTATGTAGGTATTGTAACAAGTTTCGCTATAGAAAACACTGTTCAGCTTTAAATAATTTATTTTACAAGTCACTATGTACAGATCTCACTATTCACAAACAAAATCACAGCTTATTTATGTTTTACGATTTATATTTCACGACGTATTCAGAACTGAACTAACTCCTTGAAATGACGGATCTCATTATATACCCTCGCGAGGATTGAGAGAACAATCCAGATATTTTCAGAAAAGCGAAGAATGTTCGACGCCATCTAGCCTTGCTAGAATGTACCAGAAGCCAATCGATTCCAAACAATTCTACACAATGTGGTGGCTTGCGCATTCACCATGTTCCGTGACATTGCCCCCTTCTTAAGGCAATTCGTCCCGAGTTGCCTTCATGTCGGTATCGGCAACTGTCCCCAAACCGGCAGCCTGATGTCCTATAGAAGTAGCAGTCCACTGTCTTCTGGTTCGTCCTCCGGGAAGGATAGCAGCACACCAGGATGTCAATACCGCTTTCTTTGAAGATCACCTCCAGCATGCTTCTCACCACTCGCCAGTCCACTCGGTCATTAGTCATCTTCGGAATTGCCAAATGAGTCAGGTCCTGTGACTGCATCAAGTCACGAAGATGTCTGAGGGCTTTCCAGAGTTCACTGTAGGTGGTCAGATGTTGTGGGAGCTTCTTCGTCACAAGGTAGAACAGGTGTCGTGTCCCATTCGTGATTTGGAGCGGATTCCCTACCTCTGGCTTTTGTCGTCGCAGATGGTCCAATCGTCCAAATTTTCGTTTAAAAGCTGCAGCAAGTCCACTCCTCATACTGAGGTCTTCAGTGACCCAGTGAGCCAAAGAGTATTCGGCCGGTGCTTCAAACAAATCCAGCTGCCGCTCTTGGACAACGCCATTCTGGACTTTCTGGCCATTGGAGTGTAGAGACATGAAAGTTTCCAATGACATGTCTTCTTTGGCTGACCTGATCTGCCTCACTTCAGCGTCCTGATCGTCGTGGTTCCCAGCATACCGAGCTAAACGATTGAAGTGAACAACCCTCGGTTTTCCTCGTGGTGGCTTTCGAATCCTGTAGACGACGTCATTGATTCGCTCCAGAATCTCATACGGGCCCTCCCAAGAACTTTGCAGTTTTGGGGAGAATCCACGTCGCCTCTGTGGGTTGTGAAACCAAACCAAATCCCCAACCTCGAACCCTCCTTCTTCGGCCTTCACGTCGTACGCCTCCTTCATCCTTTCGCTGGCACTTTGGATGTTTAGTCGGATCCGTTGATGGATATCGTCCATTTTTCTACGAAGATCACTTGCGTAGTCTTCCCCAGCGACATCCTCACCAGGTGAACAGCCAAACTTCAAATCGCAGGGCAGCCGGAGTTCACGACCCATGATGATCTTGGCAGGTGTTTCGCCCGTCGATTCATGAACTGCTGACCTGTACGCCATAGGGGGAGATGCTGATCCCAGTCTCTTTGATGGACAGAGACAACTTTGGCCAAGTGTCGATTGATGGTTCGGTTCATTCGCTCCACCATGCCATCGGATTGTGGGTGCAACGCCGTTGTCCTTGTCTTCTTGATCTTCAAGATATCGCAGACATTCTGGAATAGCGTCGATTCGAAGTTCCTGCCCTGGTCCGAATGCAGCTCCAACGGGACACCGAAACGGCAAAACCATTCCTTAATCAAGACATCGGCAACGGTAGCCGCCTCCTGGTTTGGCAAGGCATACGCTTCAGCCCACTTGCTGAAGTAATCCATGGCGACCAAGATGTATTTATTTCCTTTGTCCAATTCGGGAAAGGGTCCAGCCACGTCGATTGCGATCCTTTCAAAGGGGCTTCCCACGTTGTATTGGCGCATAGGAGCTTTTGGCCGTTTCTGGGGTCCGTTACTTGCCGCACATACGGCACATTTTCTGCACCATTCCTTCACATCGGCTTGACAGTTGACCCAGTAAAACCGTTCTCGCAGCTTTCCCAGCGTCTTGGTTACACCCAGATGTCCACCCGTGACGCCATCATGGACCTCTCTCATCACCTCTGCCTGTCTGTTTCCAGGAACGACTAACTGCCTCCGATCTTCCGCGCCATCCAGATTCTTCACCAGCCTCTTCAGGATGCCGTCATCAAGAACCATCGAGTCCCATTGAGCCCAGAAGGACTTTACGGTGGCCGAGAATCGCGCGACTTTTTGCCAGGTTGGTCGTTGGCCTGCCAGTTTCCATCCGATGACAAGCTTCAGATCTGGATCTTTCTCCTGGTCCTTGCGAAGCGCCTCAGACTGCCAGGAATCATCCACCACAGTCGTCCTGCAAGTGCTCGCCTCCTTTTCCTCGGCTCTTTGACAGTGCTTACATTGTTCTGGACAAGGTCTCCTGGATAGGGCATCAGCGTTGTTGTGGCTGGATCCAGCTCGATGTTCCGTGTCAAAGTTGAACTCTTGAAGTCTCTCAATCCAACGAGCAACTTGACCCTCCGGATTTTTGAACTGTAGGAGCCATTTGAGCGCGGCGTGGTCGGTTCTCAGTAGAAACTTTCTTCCGTAAAGGTACTTGTAGAAGTGCTCTACCCCTTTGACTACTGCCAGTAGTTCCCTTCTCGTGACGCAGTAGTTCCGTTCCGGCTTCGACAAGGTTTTGCTGAAATAGCCGATCACCCTTTCATGTCCCTGCTGGATCTGGGACAGCACTGCACCAAGTCCTACATTGCTGGCATCTGTATCCAGGATGAAGTTTCCCTCCGGTAGTGGGTAGCCTAGGATGGGCGCGCTGGCAAGTGCCCTTTTAAGTGTGTCGAAGGCCTCCTGACAATCCTCGTCCCAGTGGTAGCGTCTCTGTGCCTCTGTGAGCCTGTGAAGAGGCCGGGCGATGTTCGCAAATCCTTGGACATAACGCCGGTAGTACGTGCACAGACCCAAACTTCTTAGCTCGTGGAGGTTCTTTGGTACAGGCCACTCCTTAACTGACTCCACCTTTTGCTGGTCAACGTCTACACCCTCAGCCGACACGATATGACCCAGGTATTGTACTTCCCTCCGGAACAGTTGGCATTTCTTTGGACTCAGCTTTAAACCGGAACTTCTGAGTCTCTGGAATACCTCCTCCAAGTTCTTCAGATGGTCTTCAAATGATTTGCCAACCACAATTATGTCATCCAGGTATAGAAGACATGTTGACCAGGATAGTCCTTTGAGCACAGTCTCCATCAGCCGCTCGAACGTAGCAGGTGCGTTGCATAACCCAAATGGCATAACAGTGAACTGCCACAGCCCAGCTCCAACGCTGAAAGCAGTCTTCTCTCGATCTTCAGGGGCCATTTCTACCTGCCAATATCCGCTTTTGAGGTCCAGGGTTGAGAAGATCTTCGATCCGGCCAAGGTATCCAAAGTGTCGTCAATCCGTGGTAGCGAGTAGCTGTCCTTCTTCGTCACGTTGTTCAGCTGACGATAGTCCACACAGAATCGAGTTGAACCGTCCTTCTTTTTAACCAGAACAACTGGCGATGACCACGGACTACTAGAAGGCTCGATGACACCGCCTTTCTCCATGTCCTTGATGATCTTGTCCGCCTCCTCCTTCTTGGCCAAAGGTAGTCTTCTAGCTGTTTGGCGGATCGGTCGTGCTCCCTCTGTGTTGATGGTGTGCCGCACCACGTTCGTTCGGCTCTTTTCCCCAGTCCCGTTGTCGAAGATGTCGCCGTAATTCCTTATCAGGTTTCTCAATCGTTGTTTTTGTCTCTTATCCAGATCTTTTGAAGAGGTGACAACTAACTTCTCCATCTCTCCGGTGAACTCAGAGATGGTTTGCTGAGTCTCACATACTTGTCGCACCACAGAGGAAATTGACGAGCAGAGCCCCAGAACTGTGCCCCTTGCCAAACTTACAGAGTGATAGTTGACGTTCATCACTCTCACGGGCACAGTCTTTCCCACATGTACCAGGCTCTTTCCACATGCAATGCCTCGTCCTACTTCAGAATCGTGTATTTTAGGCTCAAACATCACGATGCTTCCTTCTTTCATCTTCCCTTCCAGGCGAGCCCACAAAATCATCTCGCTCCTCTCAGGAATTGAAGAATCCCCAGCCAGCAAAACACGAACTGTCTCTTCCTCTCTACCATGCATTATCACCTCTTCGTTGTTGGTTTTCAGTGTTCCATATTTGAAATCTAATTGGAAGCCTAGGGTGTTCATGATGTCCATTCCGATTATGATTTCTTCCTCAATATCGGCAACCAGCATTCGATGTTCGAAGCTGGTGCTTCCCAGAGTCACTGCTGCCTCCACTTCACCATGTATCCTAGCCAAGTCTCCTGTTGCCGTCCGTAGTCGCCACTTTGTTGGTTTAATCATTGTCGGTGTTGTGACAATGTCGGGCCTGATGATAGACTTCGTCGCACCTGTATCCAGCAGCATGGTGCGTTTCTCTCCATTAACCCAGCCATCCACAAACACGCTGTTCAGTTTGTGTCCTAAAGAAGCAACTATGGCGGTTTTCCTTGGGGCATACTGGCTACAGGTCGACGATTGCCCCTTCGCGTCGACCCTCTCTAGTTTTCCGACGTCGAAGAAGGTGCCCGTCTCTCCTTCTTGCATCGGCTACGAATGTGGCCAAGCTCTCCACAGTTCCAGCATTGCAGCTCCCTTCGCTTGGACGCCTCTATCTCTTTGACGACCCTCCTCACAGTTGCTTCGACGGTGTCTTCTTCCAGAGGATCCGTCTCCTCCACCCTTCGCACGCGTGCAGGAACCTTCACAGACTGCTTCGCCGCTTCGAATTCCAAAGCTTTGGCCAGTGCTTCAACCAGTCTATCGGGACGATGGAGTATCAGTGACTGCCGAATCTCCTGGTCTCGAAGTCCATCCAAGAAGGCCTGAACTGCAAGCCTCTCCATAACGTTCTCTGGCGTGGTTGGATAAGCCAGTCGTGCAAGGCGAGCAACATCCGCTTCAAACTCCTGCAAGGTCTCGTTGGTCTTCTGAATGCAATTTTTCAACTGAGAGTGGTAGACGTGCTCCAAGTGAGTTTGACCATACCGCAGCTCCAAATGCTTCACCAGAACATCGTAGTCCTCCTGTTCCTGGGTGTTCAGCGTCTGCAGGATCTCCGTTGCCTCCCCACGAAGCGCCAGAGTTAGTGCCAGAGCTTTCTCTGTTGCGGTCCATCCATTTGCCCTTGCTGCTGCCTCGAACTGGCGATGGTAATTGTTCCAGGACAGCTTGCCATCAAACTGAGGGGCTTTCATGTGGACTCGCACGGTATCAGACTCCATTTTAGCACCTTTGCTCTCGAATGTCACTTCTGGTTGTTTCTTAATCACTGCTACTTGTCTTCGCACTTCCTCGATTTCTTCTTCCAAAGTCTTCATTGTATCTCCAAGTTTTGCTTCAAATCGTTGCTCAAGGTTCTCAATTTCTTCCGTTACCTGATCCTTCCAGAAGTTGTAGTTGTCCGCCAGCTGTTCCTTGATTTTCTCCTCCATTATTCTAGAAGATTCTACAAACTTCTCTTCCATTTTTCTGGAGTTCTCTTCCATGGCTCTGGAAGATTCTTCCAATTTATCTTCCAATCTCTTGAACAATTTCTCAACTACCGCGTTGGGATCGGGAATTTCAAATTGGAACGTATCAGGATCCATGCCTTCTTCCATTAAAGCCTCACGAAGCCTTGTTTGTAGATCAGTTTTCTTACCGCTACTATCCAGGTCACGCTCCTCCAGCTCCCTCTTCAAACTCGGCGACCTTCAATCCGGTTAAAATCACTAGTTTCGCAGCCATCACAGCGAATATTTATGTCCGTTTCTATAGCACACAATAAATCCCACTTTTGACACCAATGTAACAAGTTTCGCTATAGAAAACACTGTTCAGCTTTAAATAATTTATTTACAAGTCTCTATGTACAGATCTCACTATTCACAAACAAAATCACAGCTTATTTATGTTTTACGATTTATATTTCACGACGTATTCAGAACTGAACTAACTCCTTGAAATGGCGGATCTCATTATATACCCTCGCGAGGATTGAGAGAACAATCCAGATATTTTCAGAAAAGCGAAGAATGTTCGACGCCATCTAGCCTTGCTAGAATGTACCAGAAGCCAATCGATTCCAAACAATTCTACACAATGTGGTGGCTTGCGCATTCACCATGTTCCGTGACAGTATTATGAATGATAGTGTATTTCTGAAATCTGGAATATAAGCTCTTAGCGACTCTGTATGAATAATAATTATGTATGCCATAATTGGACAACTCATTATCTATCCACCACATTATAAAAATTAATCGTTGGAAGTTTCAGCTTCTATGTAGTACTAGATTGTTGAATTCTATCAGTAAATCTAGAGTGTCATCAAGCATTTGAAGTTATATTTATATAACAAAATGCTCTTTTACCTGACAATAATAGTCGGCTAGGATTCGACTCTAAATAATAATAGTTTTCGTTCAAATATACAATAATTCCAACTTATCAACAACTAGTAAATACTAGATTTATTACAAGATATAGGTTAATAATACGCAAAAAACGCGTTGCATTCAGTTCCAATCACTTCTGATACCTATATTTTGAAACTAGATATTTTATCCTTAATGACACAGGACATCGCTTCAATTACGCGCGTAAAAGCGTTTAAAATTTGAATCACGACTAACGTCGCTAACCTGACGCATGCGTGTATAAGATCGGTTCATTCCGGTTTCTATCATCTCCTACTAACGCACAAACCACAAAACATTCCCCATGTTTTGTGCGCACAAACCTTATTCTTTGTGTCCTAACAACGTTACGAATTTTCTAACCTAACTTTTCTTCGCAGTAGGGGCAAATCGCTTGGGAGGTACCTAATCAAGTAGATACGTTATACGTTATAACATGAATAATACTTTCAGTATAACCAGAACGTTTTGGGGTTTGATTCCGAGCTGGTATCGATACAGTAACCAATTACTCACTAAACCTGGTAAAAACAAATCGTTACTTGGTTAACGCCAAAATCCGCCTAATGTAAGGTTTGCATTCAATTTGTTTTCGAATTGGAACTGTCAAATTTCCGCTTGGCAAACGAGAATCATATGATACGATCTACATTTTATTTGTCTTGAAAGTCTCGCTTACGCCAAATTCAGTTCCAATTCGAAATGAAATTGAATGTAGACCAGGCATAAACCTTACCTAATAGGTGTGTCTGTTATGCTCCACTAGTGCACAAGAAAGTACACTTTTCTACCATGTGGCGTCTGCTATATGGGCGTCTGTTATGCTGTTTAGTAACCGAGTTTACACCGACAACTTGGTCCACGGACCAAGTACTAAATTCGAACTATATCAGAACCAAATATTTTGTTCGAGAGGTGTAAACAGTTTCGGACTAAGCTGGTCCGCTCTTGGTTCGGTATTCGCCAGCAGGTGTACCGAACTAAATTTGTTGATTGTTATTATTATTGTGAATTGTGTTGCTTCTGAGTTTCTGAGCGTTTTTACTTATGTTTTTTTTGGTTGAGAATTGTGTTGATAAAAAATTTCGACTTGTTTTTGACATTAGAGGAATTGCGCGCGTACTCATTTAGTTCACGCTTTGCAAGACGGTGTGAACAGTGTATCAGGGTAGGTTGTCCCCATTTCTCTGGTAAATACCAGAGGTAAATACCAAATACTGAACCATTCCGCGCTGAAATCGCCTAAAGTAACCAGAGAATAACCGCGGTAAATGGAGTATGGAACTCGCGTCTACAGCCTGCACTTTCTGTTAGCGCTCGGGCCACGTCGGAGAGTATCGGTTCCTCTTCCTCTACTAACTAGCGAATTGGTTTTATGAGGATATGAGGTGTATATTCTATGAATAGAAAATAATATTATCTAGATTAGGTGGTATTTCAATATGATATGATGGATTATTTGTTATACCAAAGGGTTCTCCTGATTGGTTTTCTTATTTGTCTATAAGGTGAGTCTGAAAAAGTGCTTATTTCGACATGGTGAATAAGGGTAGGTACTTTATTTTTTTATGAGTAAACATGTTTCCACAAACGTCTCGTTGAAAAAATAGAGTGTTGAAAGCTGAGAAAAATTTCGATTTTTTGACTGTAGATTCGAAACGCCTCAAGCGATTTTGTTCAAACTTTCAAGAAGTGTATCCGCTTGAGAAATTCATTTGAGTTTAACTTTTCCAGGACTGGACCTAGAGCGACTCATATTTCGTTCATTGAAGGAAAAAGTGGTACGACTTTTAATTTTCACAAAGTAAAAACTATGTTTTGATTTTTCGTTCAATTTTGAGCAAAAATGAAAATTTGAGTTTTTCTTCTTCTATGCGTCGTTTTCGAGATAAAAAATTAAAATCAATGCGAAAAACTCAATTATTCCAATCTCCATGAAAAATGAAAAATCAAATGATTTCATAACAAACTGCTCAGTGTTGCGCTTTGTTGCTTAAAAAAAAAACAAAAAAAAGTTTACGCACGACATGTTCATTTACAAAAAGTGATTAGGTATCCCGCCACATTCTATTCACCGTGTTGAAATGCGCACTCTTTACAGACTCACCCTGCTAGAAATAATAATACATTTGATGAAATGAAATTAAATCCAGAAATGACATGGAAATTAAAAAAAATACATACAGTGTGTCTGCTTAAGTTGGCCACATATGGGAAACTTTTTTATTATTAATTTTAGGAAAAAAAGTTATTCTTTATAAAAAGTTCAGCATGTTCCAAAACCTAAAATGCAAGCATCAGATATTACATTTTTTCAGTCGTATACGAGGTTTGTCAAAAAATATGAATTTCACTCAAGAGTAAAATTTGACAATATCGAAAATTGTTATAAAGAAAAATAAACACTACCATTAAAATGATTGTTTTTTCTTTTTTAAATTTATTAAATTTTATAAATAAATTAATATTAAACAGTAATCTCTTATTTTAATTATTGGACATTTAAATCAATGCATTAATTCAAATGAAAAAATGTAATATCTGATGGTTGCATTTTAGGTTTTGGAACATGCAGAACTTTTTATAAAGAATAACTTTTTTTCCTAAAATTAATAATAAAAAAGTTTCCCATATGTGGCCAACTTAAGCAGACACACTGTATGTATTTTTTTTAATTTCCATGTAATTTCTGGATTTAATTTCATTTCATCAAATGTATCGTTATTGGATGTTATTTCGATTTTGGTTCGGTCAATTAGTTTTGTTTAGTTGTGCAGATTTTCTCAGAAGAATAACGTGTCGGATAACGATGGAATTATGAACCAAACTAAGTGTTAGGAAGACAAGGGTTGCCTAACTAATTTTCTCTGGTATTATTTTTTAGATGAGTTTTTTTTTGACGGTTGCGATACCTCAATTCAAAAGATAACTAAAAATAAAATAAAAATCCAGGTCCGCATTTAAAAAAATGGACTCGATGATGGCCGCTCAAAGACGAAACGTCAGATTTCTAATTTGATACCGCCATATTCTAGAAGAGAAAAAGTGGCAACGAGAAAGTGCAATTCATTTTTAAATATCTTCTCTAGCTGGAATATCTTTTCCAAAGATTTATCCACACAATCTTTGCCTATACATAAGTATAAACTAAACTGCATGGTTTAAAATTAAAAGTAAAAGTAGTTTCGATGATTTTTTTTCATATTATTGCTTTGCAAATTAAATTAAAATATTATATTTGAACACAGAACAGAATCTTTAATGAAATTTTCCTTAGAATCTTTAATATGTTATGAAAATGGGTGGAACTTTAATTCACCGTACACCTAGATTCGTATAAAAATGTTGAATAAACTCGAATAAAATTTAGCACATTTTCTGTACAACGAATGTGCAAAGTATTATCAAGAAAAGGAAAAAAAAACTGAGCTAGAACCTCTAATTGTTCTTCATGGAAATTCTTGACATGTCTTCTCAAATCAGTCTTTCTAGTAAACGTTTTCTTGCATGCTAGACAAATAACTTTCTTTATTTGTTGTTCCATCGCGTCAAAACCACATTCAGTTCAATCAAAAAATACACACAAACATAAATACTTTTCATAACCTGACTTTTACTTTATTTACTTTCGTTTTCCCAGTTGTCGAATGACGTATTGCCCAAGCGTTAACAGAAAGTGCAGGCTGTAGACGCGAGTGTAAATGGATAGTTGAAGTGCTTTCATTCACGTAGACGTAAACGTGGTGTTTGACGTCTGGGCAAGCGCACTTCGTTTTTTCTCACGTTTGCGTTTACGGACATATACGTAACCTTGCGTGTCTTCACGTATTGCACGTTATCCCTTATACGTAATCCGATGTTTGCCGATCGAGTCTCCGATCTTGGATAATCTGCCAACAAATCGATTTTGGACATTACACGTCATATTTTTTTTTGGCCTCAAAATTCAATAACCAAATTGTCACAAACATCACTTTTTTTCTACTTCTACAGATCGAAAAACTATATGTAAACACAACAAATTAGGTTAAGTCAACTCGCTACGTTTCACGTACGTCAAATGCCACACTTCAACTAGCTTTTGGATCATTACGTAGACGTGAACTTTATGCGTTCACGTATTACGTTAACGTCTACGTCTTGGCTCAACTTCAACTGTCTAATTACCAATTTATTTTGGCAGAGCCGTCTATATTGTAATACAAGCCATGAAGTAATGACGTGCTACGTCGCAATTTGGACCACCGTTGACGTTTAAACGGTGGTCGAAATTTTGCATTGATTGAAGGTGCTTTCTTTAGGTGAGTTCGAGTTTCGCTCCGAGCGCGAAATTGTCCATTTAAGCACGTACAATTTTTGGCGCTCCGACTATTCAGAGCGAATACTCGAACTCACCTTTTGAAAATTAAGGTATTTTATTTTACGATTACGAGTTACGGAAAATGTTCAATAAAACAGTAACTTGAAAGAATAACTTTATATATTATCACAACAGGTATGATGTTTATCAAATTATGACATAAGAATTAACATAATACATATCCTAACCTTAACCTAACAACAGTTCTATGATTTTTTGGGAAAAAATATTGATTCTAAACAATAAAACATCAAAGCCGCCAGATAGGTAGATGGTTACAGATTTTGAGATGTGATTTCCTCAGTTTCTGGAGGACAGGAGTTGATAATTACTATTATTAAAACAGAGAAACCAAAAAGCACCATCTCCGTCACGCACCAAAATGTTTCTCCAAAGTCCTAAACGAAACAGCACTCGTTTTCTATGATTTTTCCACATAACATAGAAGCTGGTGCATATATATGAGGAATTTAGGTTGGGGCATAAATCAATCGATTTTCCCTATTTCTTTAGTACCCACCCACTTACCTTAATCTTACATTTTTAGAACGCAGAAACCACTTCATTTTTCACTGAGCTTCTTTCTCATCCTCACATTCTCAAAATACAATTTCAAGTTGAATGAGGGGAAAGGGGAATGTTTTGTGGTTGAATGAAAGTACTGAAAACAGAAAGGTCTAGGGTCTAGATTACATTCAATTTCATTTCGAAGTGGAACTGTCAAATTTCCGCTTGGCAAACGGGAATCATACGCTTCCATCTACATATGATTCCCGTAGCATATATGTTTCCCGTTCATAACTCACCTAAAGAAAGCACCTTCAATCAATGCAAAATTTCGACCACCAAAATTGCAACGTTGCAATTGTTGACTTCATGGCTTGTATTCATCGAGATAGAATCATAAGAGTAACTAGGGAACATTGGTCGCGTTCAGGGAACTGTGGCACTGCAGCGCTTTATTCAAGCGGTCTCACTAGCCTAGTTAACACCGACAACTTGGTCCGCGGACCAAGTACTAAATTGGAACTATAGCCTAGTTTACACCGATAACTTGTTTAGTTCGGTCCGACAGGACCAAGTGGGTGAGGATAGTACGGTAGGACCAATGCTTGCTTCTCGTCCGTTTACACCTTCTTACAACGCGTGAACTAAATGAGTACGCGCGCAATTCGTCAAACGTCAAAAACAAGTCGAACTTATTTATCAACACAATTCGTAATCGAAAAAAACATAAGTGAGTACGCTCAGATTGCCTTGAGAAACTCAGAACCAACACAACTCTGACAATTCACAATAATAACAATCAACATAACCCCATAATTTTGATCCAGATCGAACCAAATTTAGTTCGGTACACTTGCTGGCAAGTACCGAACCAAGCGCGGACCAGCTTAGTTCGCAACTGTTTACACCATTTGAAGCAAATATTTGGTTCTGATATAGTTCGAATTTAGTACTTGGTCCGTGGACCAAGTTGTTGGTGTAAACTAGGCTAATATCAGAACCAAATATTTGGGTCGAATGGTATAAACAGTCGCGGACTAAGCTGGGCCGCTCTTGGTTCGGTATTCGCCAGCAGGTGTACCGAACTAAATTTGGTTCGATCTCGATCAAAATTATGGGGTTATGTTGATTGTGATTATTGTGAATTGTGTTGGTTCTGAGTTTCTAAGGCAATTTGAGCGTACTTACTTATGTTGTTTTTGGTTACGAATTGTGTTAATAAATAATTTCGACTTGTTTTCGACATTTGACGAATTGCGCGCGTACTCATTTAGTTCACGCGTTGCAAGACGATGTAAACAGTCGAGAAGCAAGCATTAGTCCTACCGTACTATCCCCACCCACTTGGTCCTATCCGACCGAACTAAACTAGTTATCGGTGTAAACTAGGCTACTGAACGACACAAATGATTCCGCTGCGCTGCAGCGCTTTATTCCAGCGGTAAATAGTATATTTTGTTCGCTTTATCGCTTGAAATTTCATGAAGCGGCGGCAAACCGGCAAAAGGGTTCAAATTTGTAGTTGTTAAAAATGTGCGATTCGGCTGAAGAAACAATTTGCCTCCAGTTTGGAGATGAAATTGTTCATATACAGGTTTCCTCTGATGAGGAGAAACAGAAAAAAATGTCGATTCAGGGAAAATAAAGCGGAAAAGCGCTGAAGCGCCACAAACTACCTGGGTGCCTATTCTGGGACCGATAGAACGGTCATATCGAGAGAAAGAGAGAGACAGTGAACGGAGAATTATATGGAGGTGATCGTTTATCTCTCTTGTATGACCGTTCTATCGCTCCCAAAATCGGTACCCTGAACGCGCCCATTCAAACAGTGATAGAAAATAGAAAAATGGGATCGGTAGGTGGAGCTTAGAGTAGCTGCAATATGGCGACGTAGCCAGGGGCGAACTGGCCGACAGATAAAAAAAACTTCCGAATTGTTACTATAGATTTGAACTTTATTTGAATTTATTTACGGTAATATTATATTTTTGATCTATTAACCATAATTGTCTCAATTTACTAATAACTATTCTTCATATTTGGTGTGAAGTATAATAAAACAATCCGGAAAAGTATTTTCCAATCGGGAAACTTAATTTAATATTATGTACAAAACGAAACAGTACTGGAGTAGATGGTAGATACTTAACAAAACAAGTATTTGGAATCTGCAGAAACAAGATATTTAATCTAATGGCTGCTGGATTTTGGGTTTAAGGGTCGATGAAAACTCCAGAATTCATTGAAAACTTGTGCCTACGTTTTTACCAAAAGGGTTGTTTTTATGTAGCCCTGGCCCTGATGAAGGTGTAATGTACACCAAAACGTTAACACAAGCTTTCAATCAATCCTGGAGCTTTCCTTGACCCGAAAACCCACAATCCATGCAGAAACCTTGAAATGATAAGAATGGGTCTAACCATGCGATAAAAAAGATATTTAATTTTGAAAATTATACTTTCTACCCAAGTAGTAGGATGCAAGGTGACTAATAAAAAGAAATGATGATATTTGAGATTTTTTTATTGTCGTTTGGATAGTATAGTTCTATTACTTTTATGTCTTATTAGCTTTAAGATTACTAGATTTATCAAGAAAAAAAAACACTCGTATATCTAGGTACTTTGCATCAATGCTTTTCATTTGTATAAATACCTATGACGATTGTCCAACACAAATTGATCATAGCCATGGATAAGTTAATTGGAAAAAACATTGGAATCTACAATATAATGTGATTAAACATTTACAAATCTCAACCATATAAATATATCGACACAAATTTCATATCCCGGTCCTGTATTATGATATACAAAACTATGAAATGTGATTTGTGCACGCAATCACAATCAGGCATTTGTGCGCGCAAAAGAACTAAACGCGTTTTTCCAGCTGTATTGCGTTTCGAGCTCCGAGTTACCTTTCCCTTTCCCCTGAAGCAGCACCCGGAAAATGTGGGCTCGAAGCGCAAAACTAGCTAAACGCCAAATCATCAAATTCTGTCATATTCAAAATCAAAACATTGGCAAGTTTCATCTTTTTTGACTGGATCCATGCTTAAACATACAAAATTCAGCTCAGCGAGTGTCTTATAAACAATATTTTCACAATAATCACAATGACGAGATGCCTTGGCTCAAACGTAAACAAACACTCCATTGATAGTTTTGACGTTTGTGTATGTGAGCAGCTCAAACACTTTTGCGTTCCAAACACGGTGTTAATCGATGGTTAATCGGTGCTTGAGCTTGAAGCACTAGCTGGAAAGCGGCTCATATAATATGTGTATTAATATATGGAAATATGGGATATGGGTATTATGAGACCATTCCAGTTTGGTCTGTCATGTCATTAACGTCACTTTCAGCCAATCGGAGAGCTGCAAGATCGGTCGCGTTCAAGGAACTGTGGCTCTGCAGCGCTTTATTCAAGCGGTCTCACTGAAGGACATAAATGAGTCCGGTGTGCTGCAGCACTTTATTCCAGCGATAAAGCATATATTTTGTTCGCTTTATCGCTGCAAGTGTCATGAAGCGGCGGGAAACCGGCAAATCAGTTCAAATTTGTGGTTTATAAAATGTGCGATTCGGCAGAAGAAACGATATTCCAACAATTTTGAGATGAGATTGTTCATGTACAGGTTTCCTCGGATGATGAGAGACAAAGAATTCTTCGTAATAGCGTGTATAAGCAAAATAGGAAATAGAATTAATTTTCTTTGTGCATTATTGTAATTACTGTATAGGTGAAGAAGAAGAATAAACTATTGAATTTGCGATATTTAAACATTATTTATTATATTTCTGATGAATTATGTTTTTTGAAAATACTGATGAATCATGCACAATATTTCGACAGTTCCTAACAATAAGCATCAAAAGCTATTCCTTCTTCGTCGTAAATAAGAACCTCGACTGGAATAATTTGTTTTTCTCGTAAAAGTAGAAAAGTCGACGACATGACAGACCAAACTGGAATGGTCTCATGATACCATACTCCATGAAAACGCTAAATATAGACAGCACTGTTTTTGGTCAATCGCTCGAAAACGGCTCAAATGCCTTAACTTGCAGGCGGTTCTATAGAACTTTGAACTTTCCATCATTTCAATTTGAATTTGTAATTAATTTGACTGCTTATGTCCAACACAGCTCAGCGATGGCTCAGCGGTCTGGGGCGACCGCTGGGTAAATTTTGACAGTTTTGTTTTGTGTGTAAAACTGTCAAAGTTTGTCCAGCTGCCAGCTGCTGTCACCGCCAGTGTTGCCAGATCTTACGATTATTCGTGAGATTACACGATTTTGGTTCGGATCTCACGATCTCACGAATTAGGTTTGAAATCTTACGATTTTTGGAGAAACTACCATGAAATAGAATAGAAAATCGCATTTCATCTAATTTCATTTAAATCAATCCGTCAAGGCAACTATATGACAAGAAGTGAGAACGCTGTCGAACGAAAGTACAGGAGATTCTCCGTCATTTCCGTCATTGCAAGCAGTTCTGTGTTTGTCAAGCGAAACGACATGGGATTCCCCGTTACTTGCTGGTGGTGGCTAACCCAAAACGTGGCCTTTATAGTGAAAACATAAACTGTAGGGAAAATAACTCATTCAAGATGGTCATACAATTTTTTGTTAATAAGATTATGTAATATTTAGGAAAAAAATCAAAAAATATGCTCTCCTGTAAAATTAACATTTTGTGACATAGACTACTTGTGCATTCATGCGACGATGTGTTTGCTCAGAGCTTAATAATAATTTATTTGATGTAAATTTTTTTTCACTTTTAGTTTAATAATTGATTTAACAGAGTCTCATGAGTTTGCTCTCTTAATAATATAAGTAATTTATAGGCTGCTCACCCTACCCAAAATGCTAATGGGTTAGTTTACCGTTCTCACGATTTCTCACGATTTTTCGTCATTCAATTCCACGATTTATGCTTCATCTCATCTGGCAACACTGGTCACCGCTGTGTTGTGTTGGTTGGACAAAAGGACTGACTTAACTCTTTCATCTTTCACAAAAGTTTAAAATTAACGGATGTTCACAGTTTGTGAAGGTGAAGTAGTGAAGTGCATCTTTATTGAATTCATAAAACGACAGATTCGGAACTTATCTTTATTAGCTGTTAAGTGATTATTTTGGTAAGTTTGAATCCTTTGATATAATAAAGAATCATGCATCATAATGTAGTGTAGATAAAGAAAAAGTGAATGCTTTTACTTACTTCAATTTTATGAAATAAACTTATCAATAGGATAGTTTGTAAACTAGCTGGCCTGGATAGTTTATAATCTAACCAAACCATTCTCTATTTTGATTGAAAATGCAATTTCCACTAAAATAGCAGTTATTTTGCAAACTATCCAGTAGTCTTGCCTAGTTGACTTGAAATTATTAAGAAAACCAAAATAGCTGGTTAGTTTGTGAACTATCCAAAGCAATCTGGCTAAGATGAAAACCATAATTTCTAGTAACATAAAATAGCCAAAGCTTTGGCTAGCTTATGATCTAACCTAGGCTAAGCATCTCTTATTTGATGAATTAAATTTTCAGATTCAAATCCAAATCAAATGATAAAATAGATACGAATAAAACGAAAATATTTTATTTTAAATGTTTTATTATTTAATAAGAACAATACTTATACCCTCTCTTTTTTTTATAAAAAGTATATTTTAACAGTAAGAAATAAAAAATATCTATGGGTGTATGGCGGACGCACAAACGAAAAAAAAACATGTTCTCAAATGAATAGGTAAAATAAACTTGAGATAGGTATTTAAATACATCATAAAAAAAACCTCTCCACAAAACTTTTATAGCCACTTTTATTGTAATAAAGAGGCGTTAATTTTTTCTCCGATCCGTTAGTGTGAAAGAAAACAAACACGGCTGGGACAACAGAAAAACATTTCATTTGATATTCATAACCTGACTTTATTTCTGAATTAACCGGAAAACAGGTTGGCTAGTTTATAAACCACCCAAAAGTTCGGCTATTTTATGTTACTAGAAATTATGGTCTTCATATTTATTAGCCAGATTGTCTTGGATAGTTTACATACTAACCAGCTATTTTGGTTTTCTTAATAATTTCAGGTAAATTAGGCAAGATTCTTGGATAGTTTGCAAAATAACTGCTATTTTAGTGGAAATTGCCTTTTCTATCAAAATAGTCAATGATTTGGTTGGTTTATAAACTATCCAGCTAGTTTATAAACTATCCAAGGTTGTATATCAGCCGTAACATATACACTTCATGAACAACTGACAAAGATAGTTTTAGAGTAACAGCATTTACTTTTCTTTATTCACACCCCCTCCACCCAATAAATACAATTTGAATGAGTTTTAAAACTTAAAACCGAGCTGGATACTTTTATTGATTGACATAGGAGCCTCGATTAAAACCAATAGGCCTTCTAAGGCTGTTTAGAAACGTTTATGAGTGATTTAGTGTTATCAATTTTTTTTGCACAGAAAAATTCGTCCTTGAACTACCTAATATAAGAATAAGTACGATGAAATCTATACTTCTTACATTTTGATATGAAACATGTTTCTCTTGGTTCTATTAGGTATTTCAATTTTGATGGAACTGGCTCATTATTATATTGGCGAGTTGAGGCAGGTAACTTCTGCGGTCATATATTTGAACGTCACATGTAATATTTCAAGATATGTATTATGGAGATATACACTGCTCCAGAAAATTAACGCACCACACCTACTTTCTACATAAGAAAGAGCAAGTTTACCGGGAAGTCTACACATGTTCTAGGATTCTAGGGTAAATCCTATAGGAGTCAACCACCAATCAAAGTATACCTTTTACCATTTTTGGTAATATATTACCAAATACTATTACCGAGATTATCACTTAATACTTATTATCATTTACTATCAGTGATTACGTAATAATTTCATATTATTACCCCGTTATTACCGTTTATTACGAGTCATTAGTCATTACGTTTTATAACCAGTTATTACGCATTTTTCCAATCTATTACATTACAAGTTTTCACTAATAATGTTGAACATGTACGTACAGGGTGTTCACAGATAAATGGACCCCCCCCATTATCTTTTTAATTTTATGTTTGGGAAAAAAATGTTTCAAACAAAAGTTTGGTGGTTCAAAATGAATTTTGCTCGGAATTTTGTGAAAACAAAGTTTTCACAAATACCTACAGGGTGTTTTAGAACTTCTGGGCGTTGTCCAACTTTCTTATTTCAAATCGCAACCCTTTTTTTTTATTTGATTTTTGAATTCTCCGGAAAATTCTAAACATTTTTCATATAGCATACCATATACCCAAACTCAACCAATAAGAAGATATTAACATCAGAAATTTGGTAATTTTTCGAAAATATTTTGAAATGTATGGTATTATTTGGAAACTTTGGAAACGAGGTAATTGTTAATAGATTTCAACTTCTCAAAAAAGATTTGAGCAACGTACAGGGTGACCCAATTTTATCCAACAATATTTAAAATTAAGATTGTACTAATACCTTGACTAATACTAATTAAAATGAAAAATCTTTATTCTATGGACATTTATTCTGAAAGACGACGAAATAGCTCCTCGGAACATGACATAATCCACTCAAACAATAGGAGTAATATTCATTTTCAAAAAAGCTTCTAAAAAGAAACTAAATATTTTAAAGGTTTTCATAGAATGAATATTGTTCATTTTAATTACTTTGTAGAATCCGATTGATCTTGATTTGAAATATTGTAGGATAAAACTGGGTCACCCTGTATGTATAAAGGAAATATTTCAACTTTTTCCTCTTCGCAATATAATATGTTCAAATCTTTCTTGACAAGTTGACATCTATATTAACAACTACTCCGTTTCCAAGGCTTCGAAATAATACCATACATCTTAAAACATGCTCGAAAAAACTTTCAGACGTTTATATCTTCTTATTGGTTGAATTTGGGTATATGGTATGCTATATGAAAAATGTTTAGAATTTTTCGGAGAATGCAAAAATCAAACAAAAAAATAATATAATAATAAACATGTTTATTTAGCACTTGGCTAGTTATTACAAAAATACACTAAATAAATCATATATATGTCAAGTCCATGTCAGTTACTTGCTACATACATTTGCATCAGATATATGGAAACACAGTGAACAAACATGTCTATACTTGGCGCATTTCTGATATTTTCAGGCAAGGCATTAAAAAGACGAACTCCTTCAAAAAATAACGTCTTTTGTAATGGGGTTGTGATTTCAAATAAGAAAGTTGGACCAAGCCCAGAAGTTCTGAAACACCCTGTATATGTGAAAACCGAGGTGAAAACCTTGTTTTCACAAAATTCATTTTGAATCATTAAACTTTCATTCGAAACATGCCCTGGGCTAATGACATTTGGGGGGCCCCGAATAATTCGAATACTTGATTTTTTTCTGAAAAAATATTTGATGTGTGAAAATTAAAACAATGGAAAACGAAATCATCCTTTATTCAACAGTTAAATAAAATACTTTATCATTAGGAAACAATACAAAATAGACAGGTACAGGGTGATTCACACCCTCTAACTCATTTTTAACAAAGTCTACAGAAAAAAGTTTGATACGAAAGTTGTTGGGATTATACTAAATTTTTTAAATCTGGCAGTATCATTTATACAGGGTGTCCCAGAAGCTTTCCACAGCACCCAGCTGTGAAATTTCAATAGGGACGCCCTTTATTTTATTTTGTTTTTGGATTCGTCATTGGATTCCAAGTCAAATCTGTGTAAGGTATATACATCTTATCTTTTGCCGTTTTCGAGATAAAGGCTGTTAAATGTTGTGAAAAATACAAAATTCCCATTTTATAGGTACAAGGTGTACAAAAAAAAGTTGTTTGGTTTATACTAAATCTTTTAAATCTGGTAGTATCGTTTATACAGGGTGTCCCAAAAGCTGACCACAGCATCCAACTTTATAATTTTACATGGAACATCCTGTATTCTATTTCATTTTTAGATTCTACGATAAATTTTAAGTTAAATCTGTGAAAGATATATCTATTTTATCTTCGGCCGTTTTTGAGATAAATGCTGTTGGATTTTGCCTTATTCTTAGAGCTACAATTCATAATAAAGCGTGAGCCTTTTAAAATGGAAAGCAGCTGTTTTTGAACTAATCTAGAATTGTTTTTTAACTTTTATGAGGCAGACTTAAGCTTCAAAGCAATCTTTATTCAATATGGTTGTCAAGATACCTTTCAAGATACAAATCCAGAATTTAGAATTTTTCACAAAATTGAAAAAAAGATAAAATGATTCTAGGAATTTATCTAGAAAGTGACAAAAGTTACGATAGATTTATTTTATATCGGTTTGACTTAGAATTTAACGTATGATCTGAAAATAAAATAAAATACAGGGTGTCTTTTCTAAAATTTTAAAGTTGGGTGTTGTTAACAGCTTTTGTGACACCCTGTATTGATGATATAGCCCGATTTAAAAAAATCATCATAAACCAAACAACTTTTGTATCACACTTTTTTTTCTACACCTTGTGTAAAATGAGTTAGAGTGGGTCAAAATATTGGATTTTCCACAAAATTTGACAGCCTCTATCTCAAAAGCCACAAGAGATGAGATAAATATACCTCATATACATTTGACTTAGAATTTAACGTAGAATTTAAAAATGAAATAAAATACAGGGTGTCCCATTAAAAATTTTAAAGTTGGGTGCTGCGGACAGCTTTGGGGAGTCCCTGTATAAATGATACTGCTAAATTAACAAAATTTAGCATAAACCAAACAACTTTTGTCTATAACTTTTTTCTGTACACTTTGTATAGAAGGAGTTAGATGGGGGGTCAAAATATAGTGAATCAATAATAAACTAAATCTACGGTGAACTACGAGGTGAACAATTCCTTAAGTTCATTAATTTTTAATCAACACAAATATTAAACAAAATAACAAAATAGTCAAAACACATAATGTATATAGTACCTATCACATAGTTCATTTTCACTCTTTCACATTTTTGTGCAGCAATTTTTTTTATTTGTTCATAACAATCACACACATCACATTACGCCAAATGGGTAAAAGCACGGTTAAAGTGGCCCACTCACGATACTAGAGCGTTGTACGATTTCGTCGTATTCTACAGAACTGGATGCAATTTATTCATAATTTGATTGTATGTTAGGTGGGTATCTTATTGCCTTCAACCGAATTGTACGATTTGACAGATATACAGAAACAGAAAATCGACATATTTTCCAAATTTTCCTCATTGCACTACTAAAAAAATATATGGAAAAAGATTTGGGACGATAGTCTTTGCAAAATTGCCCCCGGAACTTTTCTCCAAGTTGTCAAATAAGACAGCTACAGGCCGTCAAAGTAGACGCTATTAAATTGCCTATAACTTCGGAATTCCTGGACTGATTTGACTGTTCTTTGGTTCGTTTCAAAGAGGAAAATCTGGTCTTTCTGGTGCATGTGCTTGGGATCAATTTTATTTGCTAAAGCCGACCACAACATACTCGACAAAACATAAATTGTCAAAGTCAAAACGGTTTTTGAGGTTTTTTCAAAATGTTCAAATGCAGACCCACTAAATAGATATTGAATTGATCCCAAGCACATGCAAAAGAAACAGCAGATTTTCCTCTATAAAACGGGTTAAAGAAAAGTCAAATCGGTCAGGGGATTCCGAAGTCATAGCGAGAACCGAGGCGAGAACTATAGGCTATTTAGTAACATCAAGTTTGACGGCCCGTAGCTGTCTTATTTGACAACTCAGAGAAAAGTTGTAAAGAATATCGTCCCAAAACTCCCAAATCTGTCTCCATATTCTTTTTTGATAGTTCAGCGGGGAAAATTTCGAAAATATGTCGATTTTTGGTTTTCACAGCGCATTTACGCCCTCTTGCGGCGATCTAAGAAACTTGAAATATACTTCCAGCATTCTCTCTTGGGCACATTTCTATGTAGATTTATTTTCCTGGGTCTCAATGATTAATGAATAGTTTACGAGAACTGGCACCCTGTGGCTGAAAATGAAACACCTTATTAGAAAAAGTTGTTTAGAATCCACCAAAGACTACACATGCCGATTTTGTGGCGAATCCAAGGGCAAATCAGATAAATAAGAATAAAACTCATATTTTCCTTCCATCAAAAGGAAAATCGCAAATGATGATTTTATTTTAAAATTAACATAATTTAACTAATCTACATCCGTTTGATGTTAAATCATTCAAATTTCTTATGAAATGAAACTATTAAAATATTAATAATTAATATTTATATTGATAATACATCTTCATGAGCTATAAGAATTACAGTGTATACAGGGTGTCCCGAATAAAATTATGTATATGGCACTAAATGCGGATAATGGGAACGGTTAGAGATACGGCGTTGCTTAAATGGAAGAAAAGTGGCGTATTTTATGCTCAGAAATATTCTACCTTTGTTTTATTTTGAATCGATACCGTAATGTAGATACAGGGGTAAAAAGGAGAATGTTTTTTTTTGAAAAACCACAATATTTTGCTTATTATAAAAGCTAACCCTTTCAAATTTTCAGGATATGGGTAAGAGGTTACGACGATTTTAAAAACGTCGTGAAAAAAATTGTGGGCCTATCATGTTGCGTCTAGTCAAAGTCAAGTGTTTTTTTCTTTTGGGGACCATATTTATAAAAAGCATTTTTAATGCGGATTTTGAAAATGAAGAAATTCAATATGGCGCCCATGAGAAAAACAGAAGTTGACTCGGCCAGACGCAACATAGTATGCCCACAATTTTCTTGACGTCGGTTTTAGAATCGCCGTATTCTTTTACCCATATCCTGAAAATTTCAAAAGGTTAGCTCTTATAATAAGCAAAATACTGTGGTTTCTCGAAAATGGAAATTTTGCTTTCTCACCCTGTATCTACATTACGTATCTCACCCTGTATCTACATTGTATCGATTCAAAATAAAAAAAAATATTTTTGGGCATACAAATACGCGACTTTTCTTCCATTTGCGACGTCGTATCTCTTACCGTTTCCAATATCCCCATGTACAGCATTTTATTCTGGACACACTGTATAATGTCAAATTATAATACAATTATTATTAATTATGAGCATTGTATGAAATAATAAGTATACTCAGGAGTCAGGAGGCATAGAACGAGGCATAGGAACAATAATCAAATAATCTGAAGCAGTATAATGTGAAAATGTTCAAAATAACATACAGGGTGTTCCAGAAAAGGTGGCCACCGGTCATATTCCGGAAACAATTCATCGTAGAGGCTTGCGGCAAATTTTTTTATCACCAAAACGGCAAAGAGAAAAACCTGGAAAATATTTTCAAGTTTTTGAAATGATCGCTAGGGGGCGTGAAAACTAGCACCAAGTAGAATTTTTATAGAATTTTGCCCAATGAAAATATATCGATGATATCAATTTCATATTTGCTGACTATTCACCTACACTGTTCGTCTAAAACGTTTTTTTCTATCTATCAAAATAAAGCGGTGGGGGAAGTTCAATTACTTCTTCCGTTCAGCTAACGCCATCTAGCGGCGACACCGAAGGTCACAAATTCAGATGCAAATAAGCATTTTGTAGTGCATATTATGCTCTTTCATATGAGCTCAAGTTCGTAAAAATCGGTCAAGCAAAACGGGAGAAATCTCTGTTTGTTCAAAAAAACAATTGAGCTTTTCATAAGGGCATAGATCGGTAAGGGAGGGTGTGCAAAATTCGAAAACATGTGTGCAAAATTGTGCAAAATTCAGAGAAGAGATCTACGTAAAAAAAAATGATTTCGGGTGATGTCGGGGGGAAAATTTCATAAGGGCATAGATCGGTAAGGGAGGGTGTGCAAAATTCGAAATATGTGTGCAAAATTCAGAGAAGAGATCTACATAAAAAAATGATTTCGGGTAATGTTGGGGGGGAAACTTGACATTTTCATAAGGGCATAGATCGGTAAGGGAGGGTGTGCAAAATACGAAAACATGTGTGCAAAATTGTGCAAAATTCAGAGGAGAGATCTACATAAAAAAAATGGTTTTGGGCGATGTCGGGGGGGAAACTTCCATCAGAAAATGTGCTCTCTCGTGTACTCTAGTCTCTTGGGGAAAGGTGTGCAAAATTCAAAAATATGTGTGCAGAATTGTGCAAATTGCGTGCATAATGCCTGTATACTTGAAACCCGCATTCCTCGATATCGGGGGGGAAACTTGACGGAGCCATAAAAAATCCAGGATCGTATTTAAAAAAACAAAGTTGATGATGGCTGCTCATAGATGAAACTTCGGTTCTTCAATTCAATAACGCTATCTTGTAAAGGGCAAAAAGTGGCAATGAAGAAGTTCCATTCATTTTTAAATATCTCTTCAAATGTGGCCAGAAAAAAATGAAAATAATTTTGAAAAATTTCAGTTTTTTCGGATAATGTAGGACGTGGCCGGAATTTCTTGGCTTTTAAAACGGCATTCTGTTAAGCATTAAAATACGCCACTTTGCCTCCATTTAACCGACCTTGTATCTCTTAGGGTTTCCAAGATCCTCATGATAGACATCCTTATCTTGGACACACTGTACACCGATTATGTGCTCGTCTCGCTCAGCCTGCGTGGTAGCTTCATATAGACTGAGAGAGACGTGTGTGGTGTTCGGTGAATTATATTTCTTAGTTGAATCACGAGTAGAATCGTAGTCTACCTTGGCAACGTAGTCTACGTTGGCAACGTATCAGACGAACGCTTCAAGAATTTCCGCCCGTTCTTCAAAAATCTTTCATCCCAGCATAAATAAGAAGCAGCAGTACCTCTCCCGCCTTCCGCCCACTGTCCGTGGCTAACGAGAACACTTGCGCTTCCCGACTTCCATGAAATGAAACGGTCTTGACAGTTGAGGATTGAGGCTTTTTGTCACGAACCCTCAAGTCATTGTCACTAATGTCACTACTGTCACTTTTAAACTCGTTGGATTGGATTCTGTTGTTTTTGAGTTGAGCATAGGAAAAGGCAGGGTAAAAGGTATTTTCTTTTCTATGGAGTTGAGTGTGAGTCAGAATAATATATTTATCTATGAGTGTGAAATAGATTTTTCTGGCGACACGACATTAAAACTGAATTTTACTGATTCCAAAGAGACGAGAAAGTAGGACTTTCTAAGGCTAGGCCCGACAAAGTAGTGAAAAATTGCTAGGCGGTAAAATTATTTTCAAATTTTTCTGATAAAGGGCCTTAATTGAATCCTATATATTCAGGATACGAACTAAAGTTCACACTTTAATGTAATCGCTTGATTTGACTTCTGCCATCTTGATTTTGGCCTTGCCTCTAAAAGCTGACTGAAGCAGTGTTGCTAAGTTGAAAATATTGGATGGCATATATCTATTAATAACTATATGGGAAGCAATTCTACACGCTTGATGCCAGGATGAGATAGAAGATCCCGCTGTACTGTATCTTTTTCGCAAAAGGTCCTTTTCTATCGCCTGGGGACGGTCCCCAGTTTATTTAAAAAAGGAGATTCAACCAACATAGAGAACTATAGACCTATAAGTCTATTGTCCCACCTTTACAAGCTCTTCACAAAAATTATAACCAACAGATTAACATCAAATTTTGACTCCTATCAACCTGTGGAACAGGCCGGTTTTAGAAAAGGCTTTTCCACAATCGATCACTTGCAGGCGGTCAGAACCAGAGAAAATTCAAACTCAAACTAGTAGAGAAGCGACAGCGTCGGTGCCGTTTTTGTATACGCATGACCGAAATGTGTGGTAGAATGTACCCGCCCACCGGCAAACATTTAGTCCGTGAGCTTATTCAGTTTTAATTCGACTTATTGGCCGAGGCGTATTTTTGATTGACATGATTGGATCGATCGAACTTATTACAAGTGATATGATCCGTATTTGATTGAAAATGGTTCATTATCTGCACAACCTCTGAACTGATCTGAGATCAGTTTTCAAGGATCCCAATATTTTAGCAGTTCGGATTGATCATTTGTGATTTGATAATTATAAACAAACATGAAATCTTTGAAATCTTCCTTTACGAAGGAAAACCGTGAAAACTAACTTTTATAAAGATGGTTTTATAAGAATTAGAAAAAAATAAATAAGATGAGCTGATCCGTCGTTAATGTATATGTCAATCGTTTTATCAAGGGCTTTCGGATCAGATCACTTCAAGTGAAACTAATCGTATTAGCTTATTTCCAATCAAATGTGGCCCTGATCTTCATTCAATTTGACTCCGAATTGGAAGTGACAGATTTCCGCTTACTAAACGAGAATCATAATTATGCTACCATTTACATTGAATTTAGCGTACCCGTGCCTGTGAACATACATTCAAAGTACGTCACGTTAAAGTAAAAAATTGCTCCAAAATCCACCAAAATAAACTTTGGATTATGTTTAACACAAAAACCAAAACAAAATTACGATTAATATCAAATGTCTAACATGCACAACAGCACAACTCAACCCTTAGTTGATCGCAGAGCAACAAGAATAATTCTGCCTTTATTCTGGGAGGCACGAAAAAAATTTTGAAAAAACAAAACAGCATTCCATTGTTTGTGTATCGTGGATGTTAGCATCCGAAAAATTGAAAATCCAATACCATTTATGATTTTCTTCATTCATACACCACAATTTGGTTCTTATTTTCGTGTTATTTAGTTTTTTGTATCAATAAATGATATTCCGTACTCCAAGCTTGTTGTATTTTTATATACAGTGTGTCTCACTAAGTTGGAATCATATGGAAAACTTTTTTATTATTAAAGAAGGGGGTTTTTCGTGGCGTAGGGACAGAAACGCAAGGTTATCGCCGGTTATCGCGTTTCTGTCCCGTTTTCTGTCTGTCTGTTTCTGTCGTTTCTCAATTTTGTCCAAAAATTTGAAGTATTTTTTTCCATTTGGTATTGCCAATAAGAAAATGCATACAAATAATCTTTTAAAAATAAATGGGTGCAATACCATATTTAGACATGTAGGTCGTTTTTAATCATCACAAGAGCCAAATCTCCATTCATAATTTGAAATAAAGAAAAATGGGTGAAAACTGTAAAATAGTGTAATTGCATATTTAAACGTGCTTTTTGGTTCTGATCATTTTTTTTTGATAACCATTTCCGATAGGTATTGTCAAAAATGAAGGTCCTTTACTCTTGAGTGAAATTCATATTTTTTGACAATCCTCGTATACGACTGAAAAAAATTGATATCCGATGATTGTATTTTAGATTTTAGAACATGCAGAACTTTTTATGAAGAATAACTTCTCCTAAAATTAATAATAAAAAAGTTGTCACCATGTTTCCAACTTAGTGAGACACACTGAATATGTACTGATTTATTGGAGTTTCCGTCGATTTTGTAAAATGAAAATGAAATTAAGAATGGGAAATAAAGTACAAATACAACTATACATTTATTAAAATATTTTCCCAAATGATATAAAAAAATATCCTATAAATGGCTATTAAAAAATAGTCCATTAAAAATCGAATTTATGTCGAACACCAACTTTTTCTCAGTGTTGCCGTGTAGCCAGAGAACATATGCCCACCGTCTATTACCACCAATTTCTTTTTCTTGGTGTTAAACGTGGTAGGGTCGTCAAATGGCTCGACCGAAAACGGAACACCGACATCAAAGGAGCCGACGAGTTTTGTCGCTTCTCTACTAGTTTGAATTTTTTCTGGTCAGAACACTCATCAAAAAGTCTGCAGAGTATAACGTACCAATTCATGTAGCATTCATAGATTTTCACAAGGCTTCCGACTCAATAGAAATCTGTTATATATTGAAATCCATGGACAACGCACGTATCCAATGATCTAATAACTATAGATGAAACATAACATAGCGAGATAAACATGAGGACAACATCGAACTGTGCACTCGGGTACAGAGTTTCTCCCACCACGTTGTTTGCCAAACTTACTCTATTAAAAGTATTACCACGCCAACCACGCAGCAAAAGAATAAAACATTGTTTGGAATCATTTTTGAAACCATTTTATGTAAGAATTTGATCAAATATAAGTTGATGGTGAACCTTTTTGTTAAAATTGGAACCTCTCTTCAAGATTTGTTTAGGTATTTAGGATTTAGAAAAACCAGTATTCTCTTCTGAAAATTAAGAAAGCTGAAGTACGGCTACACACCAAAACTGGGTCCGGCCCTAATCGATCGGATTTTGTCTACACGTTTCATTCACATTTCGTCTCATTGGCGTCTCCTGTTTTTTGAGTGGTGTTTGGTGTTGATTTTATGAATGTTTATTGTGTTTTTATTCTGGTTTAGTTTGTAATGCTTCATTATTTACTTATATGGTAGATGGAAATGACTCGCAAGTGTCAAGCTTGCAGTAAATAAGAATTTGAGAATTCTGTAAAATAGTTACGCCACTGGCAGCCTCGCGTGTAGTAACCGAAGCACATTCTAGTGAGGTGCAAACGTATCCCCACTCAGTGCCCCTCTCAACTCCTCCTCACGTCTCTTCTATGTTCGATGTTGTCCACACAATTTTTCACAGTTCATGAATGAAATGTTTCATCTATAGTTATTAGATCATTGCACATATCGATTCCAGATACACTACAATAATTGAAAACATCTATAAAAACGCCTCCCTTCATGTAAAAATCGATGACGAAACTAAAACCAATAACGTTAAAGTTAAACGAGGAGTACGACAAGGTGATACTATTTCACCAAAGTTATTTACATTAGCTTTCGAAGACGTTTTCAAAAACCTAGAGTGGGAAAACAAGGGGATCAAAATCGACGGAGAATACCTGAACAACCTTCGATTTGCGGATGATATTGTGCTAGTATCAGACGACATCAAAGAAATCGATTCAATGCTTCAAGAGCTAAACGAAGAGTCGCAAAAAGTAGGTCTAAAAATTAACATCACAAAAACAATAGTAATCAGCCCAGAAAACACACAGATCTATATAGACAGCACCGCTATCAAAAATGTAAAGGAATACAATTAATTGGGTCATATTATCTCACTAAGAAAAAAAAACAAATCGAGGGAGATATCAAGAATCAAGACGAATACAACTCTCTTGGACTGCATTTGGGAAACTCGCATACATACTGAGAAATGAAGATATTCCCATAAACCTACGCCGTCAAGTTTTCAACGCCTGCGTTCTACCTGTTACGACCTACGGAATAGAAACGATTGCTATCACCCAAACAAGTGCCAACAGATTCCGGGTAATGGAGGGGGCAATGGAAAGGCCAATGCTTGGCATCTGTCTAAGGGACAAAGTAAGAAATGTAGAGATCCGGAGAAGAACCAAGGTTAAGGATATAGTCGAGAAAATCGCAGAACTGAAGTGGCAGTGGGCGGGTCACATAGCAAGACAGCAAGACGAGAGATGGACACCAAGAATCATGAAATGGAGACCAATGGAAACGAAACGCAGTAGAGGCAGACCTCCACTACGATGGATAGACGATATAAGGACTATAGCAGGTGCAAATTGGTTCCAGAAACCTCAGGACAGAGATCAATGGAAGGAGCTAGGAAAGGCCTATGTTCAGGAGTGGACGAGTAGCGGCTCAAAAAGAAGAACAAGTAGGAAATACTACATATTATCCACAGTTAGGTAGAATATGTTGTCAGCAGAAAAATAATGTGTATACCCCGGCGATAAAGTGATTTTTCTAGGCTTCAAGAACTGAATGAAAACAATGATGATTGTATTAATTTTTTCGTTGTTTTGCCTTGTACGCGTCGATATCATTAAAGTGTTTTTTCTAATTGTGTGTCACTATAATATTTTCTTGATTGTAAAGTGAATAAGTCAATAGGTTTTGAAGCGTTGGATTTTCATGCTCATACTGATAACATGACGACATTTTTCGAAAAGGTTCATTTCAAGACTCCTAGATTTAAGTGGACTCACTGACACTTACGACGTTATATATTTAGACTTATAGATTTTGTTTTGATTATATTTTTTTTGTACTAACAATGTAAGCTAAAATAAAAAAATAAACATTCGAACAAACATTTCGCGTTCTGATAAAGTTCTGGTAAAAATCTTTTTATTATACTTAGCAGAAAATACTACATTTTCAACTGTTTAAAATACAGTAAATATGACATTTTCGGAACAGCGCACGGAAATTTTTTCCCGATCCCTCTTTCCGTGCGCTCAATAATAAACATAGATATCCATGATACTAGATATCCTATGGCAACCCGAAGAAAAAAAAGAAACGAGAAGGTAATGTGTCTATAGCAACGATTTATTTATTATTGAAAAATTTTATTTTCTGTCAGTGAAAATTAGGTATTTATGTATTTATGTGTTTATTACATTTTGCAAAAATGAATTCAGATTGTGAAGAAAATCGGGATATTTCCGAAAATATCTTACAACGAGCGGCAGAAGTGAGTGCAGATTTATTACCAGTTAAATCCAGGTTGAGATATGAACAAGAATATAACAGTTTTACCGAATGGCGGACTCAGAAACGAATCAAAATTGTGAGTGACGATATTCTTTTAGTATATTTTTCTGAAAAAGCCAACACTATGAAATCCTCCACTTTATGGAGTCGATTCTCTATGTTAAAGAGCTGTTTGGCAATAAAAGAAAATACTCACCATCAATATCCAAAAACGATTGCTTTTTTGAAACGACAAGCTCTAGGATATATACCAAAGAAATCCAAGATTCTTACAGCAGAACAAGTAACCAAATTTTCATGTGAAGCTTCAGATGGAGAATATCTACTAGCAAAAGTAATTTTAGTGTTTGGCATCTTCGGTGCATGCCGCAGAGATGATTTAATACGTTTGAGTTTAGATGATGTGGAAGATAATGGGCGTTTCCTTGTCGTGTTCTTACGAGATGGAAAAACTCACAGGTCAAGAAGTTTTACCATTACCAATGAAAATTGCAAATTCGATCCCTGTACAATTTACCGTAAATACGCAGATCTCCGCCCTAAACATATGGAGAGTAGAAGATTATTTGTTGCATACCGAAACCAAAGATGTTACGCTCAACATGTTGGGTGCCATACTATCAGTGGTATTCCAAAACTTGTTGCAAAATACTTAAAACTAAAAAATCCCGAAGAATATACCGGACATGGGCTAAGGCGTTCTTCGGCAACCATGTTGGTGGAAAGCGGCGGTGATTTGCTCACTTTGAAAAGACACGGAGGATGGCTTTCTTCCAATGTAGCAGAAGGATATATAGAAGAGTCCATACAAAGAAAAATTGAAGTATCGCGGAAGTTGTTTAGCCCTTGTAACTTGGAAACTACAACATCTGTAACAGTCAATCAAGAGAACCAAAGCACACACGAACACTCCGCTTCAACATCTTAAGCAGAGTCTTTAGTTCAACAAAAAGAAATGCAAAAGGGATTGAGCTTCAACAATAATACGAATTGTACAATAAATATTACTATTAATAATAACGGTTCTGTCCAAAATTAATTTTCTTAGAATCACCTACTTGTATTTTTTTTGTTAATTTGAGTTGTATGTACTTACATTTTTACTGTTTTAAAAATAAAAATAAATATTCCCGATTTTCTTAGTAATTTTTCGCGATATTTTTTGTTTATGTTGATTTCAGGTACCTAAGTATAATAAAAAATATCGTTCATTACTCGTCCAGAAATGGATTTTCCGTTCTTGCATGACTTCCCATGAATTTGTCACGCGCGCACGAAAAAATCCTCATTTCTGTACTGGTAATGAAATATACTATTTCTTTTTTGCAAAAATTATTCCAAATAATACTCTTGCTACACCCCTTTTCCAATTTTGTTCTCCAATTTCGGATGGTTTTCCTAGTTATAAAAACGAAGGGATACAAAAAATTCTAAACAGAGCCATGAGGGTAATCTTGAAATGTAATAAGTATACACCAGTTAAGATGGTGCAGGATAAATTGGATGTCCTTTGTCAGTCAGAAAGTATTATAAAAAATGTATCATTATCAATTTTTTAATATAAAAAAAAATGTTACCTGCTTATATCTGTGATAAACTTACTGTTTTTAGCGATGTGCATAATTATAGAACTAGCATCTGTGTTGATTTTATACTTCTTGTAGATACATGTCTTTCAAATCAAATGAGGTATGGCTTACATGAATATTCAACCTTTTTCCAATAACTCGATTGAAAACTTGTGATAATTTTGCTTATATCTGTGATAAAGTTACTGTATTTATAATCTTAATATATAAAAATGAGTACCGATTTCTTTTGGAGGATCAATAACTTGAGAACGGCTGGGGCAATTTGAGTCATTTTTTTTTTTAATTGTTCCTTCAAGTCTTGGGATTGTTTTAATGGCGAGAAAAGCTGGAAAATCCCCCGAAAAAACCTGAAAACACAACTTTTCATTCGGGATGTCACATGTCACCTTTCCGTGACAAAACAAACGAATGTCAATGTCAATGAGTAAATTCAATAGGCGCGTTCGAGTTTCCGCTCTAAACACTCTGAGCACGAAGAGCGGAAACTCGAACTCACCTAATGATATTGATGTCAATTCACATCATAGAACCGAGAAATGAAAGAGACTAAACTGTACAGCATAGCAGTGGCGGCCATTTTCAATATCATGGCAAAAATGACATTATGAGAGAAGACTATTTCTATTTTTTCCCATACAGGGATGTTGTTTGCGTCTGTTAAAATATCTACCCACAGACAAAGTCCAGATTCATTTTCAGAGTTGATACTAGGTCCATACAAAAATTAAAACTAAAACAGAATCATAGGTCAGGACCATTGAGTTCTATAAGGCTTTTAAAGTCAATGGTCAGGACTGATAAAGCAACGTTGCCATAATGTTAAAGTAGGTGCATTCAGTGAACGTGAACATGAAACTAAAACAGTGCTGATGCTGATTCTATCCAGGCTTTTATCCTATCTAATCTTAATATATAAAAATGAGTACCGATTTCTTCTGGAAGATCAATAACTTGAGAACGGCTGGGGCAATTTGAGTCATTTTTTTTTAAATTGTTCCTTTAAGTCTTGGGATTGTTTTAATGGCGAGAAAAGCTGGAAAATCCCCCGAAAAAACCTGAAAACACAACTTTTCATTCGGGATGTCACATGTCACCTTTCCGTGACAAAACAAACTAATGTCAATGTCAATGGGTAAATTCAATGAGCGCGTTCGAGTTTCCGCTCTAAACACTCTGAGCACTAAGAGCGGAAACTCGAACTCACCTGATGATATTGATGTCAATTCAAATCATAGACCTGAGAAATGAAAGAGACTAAACTCCACAGCATAGCAGTGGCGGCCATTTTCAATATCAAGACAAAAATGACATTATGAGAGAAGAGTATTTATATTTTTTCCCATACGTTGTTTGCGTCTGTTAGAATATCTACCCACAGACAAAGTCCAGATTCATTTTCAGAGTTGATACTACGTCCATACAAAAATTAAAACTAAAACAGAATCATAGGTCAGGACTGATAAAGCAACGTTGCCATATTGTTAAAATAGGTGCATTCAGTTAACGTAAACATAAAACTAAAACAGTGCTGATGCTGATTCTATCCAGGCTTTTATCCTATCTAATATATTATAAATTTGAATCCCGTTTTTCTTGGTCACTTGAGAATGGCTGAAGCGATTTAGGTGTTTTTTTTCGATGTTCTTTGAAATATGAGGAGTGATGTTATGAAAAGAAAAATTGGTAAATTTCCCTTAAGAACCCGAAAACACAACTTCTCTTTCGTTGACATAGTGAGGTTATGTTTGCATAGTTTTATTATTTGCCAATGGATTTTTTTCAAATAATTATGTAGGTTCTAATTTGGTGTTTGATCAAAAATTGACCAAGTGCGGTTTTGTTTGCCTAATTTTGTTATTTTCCAAAAGATTTTGTTCAAATTTAATAATAATATCGTAGGTTCTATTTGGGATTTGATCAAAACATTTTTAAAAAAATGACATGGTGAGGTTATGTTTGCCTATAGTTTTGTTATTTTCCAAACGATTTTTTCAAATCAGATATGTAGGCTCTATTTGGGATATGATCAAACATTTTTTTGAAACATTACATACATAGTGAGGTTATGTTTGCATAGTTTTGTAATTTGCCAAAAGATTTTGTTCAAATAATCATGTGGGCTCTAATTTTTTTGGTCAAGAAATTTAACAAAAATTGACCAAGTTTGCCTAATTTTGTTATTTTACAAAGGATTTTGTTCAAATTAGATAATATATTGTAGGTTCTATTTGAGATTTGATGAAAACATTTTTTTTTTAAATGACATAGTGAGGTTATATTCGAAAAGTTTTGTTATTTTCCTGAGGATTTTGTTCAAATAAGATATGAAGGTTTTAATTTGAGGTTTGATTTCAGAAATTTACCAAAAATCGTCCAAGTGAGGTTATGTTTGCATAATTTTGTAATTTTCCAAAGGATTTTGTTCAAATCAGATTATAGAGGTTTTATTTGGGATTCGATCAATTTTTTTTTTCATAAATGTGAGGTTATGTTTGCTTGATTTTGTTATTTTTCAAAGGATTTTGTCCAAATTTGATATGTAAGTTCTATTTGGGATTTGGAGTGTTGTAACAATATATACGTTTTCAGTTTGAACATTTCAAAAAAAATCATGCTAGAAATGTTGTCAGATATTTAACATATCATCTTAACTGGAAAATCGCTGGGAGGATTCTTATTATTTTTTATATGTTTGTTATGTCTGCGCCCCGAATAACAGAATAATCGGGAAAACTAAAAAAAAAAAGAAAATTGTGAAACAAATTCATTTAGCACAACATTAATAATTGATTATGAGGAATTTGCCTGGTCAGCTAGTTGTAGATAAATGTCATTAGAATCATGAATGGCTCACATGAATTCAACGTTCTTCCAGTAACTCAAGCCCTGTGATAATTTGAAATTATCTAAATTTTTACCCAATGAACATGTGTTATCTAGCAATAGTTAGTCATAGTTTGTTTTATTTATAGTTTCATAGTTATTTTTATTGTATCGTGTCTATATATTATTCATTTTATAGTTATTTTGAATAAAAATCTGGAGATTTTTTTACATAATCAAAACTATCTTTTGACTGGCTTTATACGGTTCTTTTTGTACCTTCAACCTGATGATGTATAGGTTTCAAACAAAAATTATCAAATATTAAACATACATCTCTGGTTACTGATTAGATTTATTATTTCATTAAAAGTTATTAATAAACTCATAAAAAGCTATGCTACGACCCTAACGTTGCCTTTTTTGTTATTGAAGCAAAAATGATAACGTATAGGTATTGTTAGTTGATATTCGGTGGTATTGTGTTACATATTTCTATTTTTTTGTATATTACTCCTCATAAATAGAAGATGCAATTAAATATTGCTACCTAACTTGTATAAAATTGTCCGGCAAGTTTTTTTTTACTATTCATAGAACGGCCTCATATCATTTCACATCGCAGCATGATTCCCAAATGCCCCGTTTTCTTTGATGAACCCAAGGTAGGTACTTCATAAATGGTACATAGTTCTCAGGAACAACTTCATCATATCATATTATATAACCTACCAAATTTTTCGCAGAAAAAAATCTGCACAATTATTTCATTAGGTACATAGGTATTTGTTTTTTTGATTCCGTTTTGTAGATGATGCCAAAAATTGCCTACGTCTTATAATCACTATAATAATAATATTAAAAAGTTTTTTCTGTAACTTCCTACCATTCTCCACTTAAATGATTCTGAAAAAACTCTAAATATCAAAACTCGTTAGAGTCCCTGTACACATCAATCACATGTTACGTCTCTCGGTCAAAGATATATCTATGCTCTCTGTTCGACTCGACTGTCAAGAGTGTCAAGACCGTTTCATTTCATGGAAGTCGGGAAGCGCAAGTAACGAGAACTACTACACGCTGTGGCGTGAGCTGCGGTTACGTGACATTACCCCACGATAGTCACGAGATTTTTACATTTATTATGTTTAAAGCAAAAAAATACGCATTTTTTCAACTGATAATACCTACTTTATCAACAAAAATATGTATTATCAGTTGAAAAAACGCGTTTTTTTTGCGTCAAACATAATAAATGTCGAAATCCCGTGACAATCGTCGGGTTATTTCACGGACTGTAGTGTATCGTTAGCCACGCACTGTCCCGCTCCTTTGAGAGGAATGAAAATTTGACCTCTCTTACTCTTATGTCAATTCGGTTTAGAAGTCGGGGACTAATTAGGAATATTTCGATTTTTGGCTTGGTTGGGCATCCAGATTAATTCAAGGGATACATCTGATGACATTATTATTATAATTATTATATTAGGTTTTTTGTTGGGGAATATGATTAAAACCACGTTTTTAAGGTAATACATCTTCCAATAAACGAAAGTGTTTCACAAAAATGACGTTGACAAACAAAAAACAATCAAGTCCGCTACTGTAGTATTGACTTGACTACCATTACATGATCCATGACCAAGATCAGTATACAATAGGTTGCCTCACTTCACACTTCACCCTTGGTCAGAGAGAGGGGGGGGGGAAATATGACGTCATCGGTTTCTAGCGTTTACAGTAGACTGAATCCTGTCATTCGATTGTATCGGTCTGCATCGTATCGTGTCATGTGTCATTCGCAAGGTTGCCAGAAGTACTGTATCAACAGTAGATCCACTGATTTCATCCATGGGTTTCTGTTCTACTGTTTTTGATGGGGATCATCTGGCAACACTGGAAACAGATGACGTCATGACCGTAAAAGTGAGGCAACCTGTTATATACTGATCTTGATCCATGACAACTGCTGATAGCTTCCAAACCGAGAAACGTCTTGGGTGTCGAAATGCTCAGCTACGAAAAAATGAGGGAGTTATAATGCTGGTTCTCATTTATGCTGTGCTTTCACCACCTGTTAAACAAGCCAAATATCACTAATGTCAAATAATTCAACAAAAACCAAATTTTCTTTGATTAAAAATGACTGTCTACGTTTTAGCTTTTTTCTAATTAAAATTATTGTACTGTCACCGGTTTTTGCAAATTTTCGAATCCATCTGGGCATTTGAAGTGGGTAAAAATCAATTTCCAAGACTCCGTTACAAACACAAGTGAAGCTAATATAAAGCGTGTAATGAACAAAATCGTTCAAGCAACAACTGAGATATTGACCTGTATGCATCTTGAGTGGGACACCCTATCTGGAATCTTTTTCATCAACTTTTCAACTGATATTTTTCTCACAGTTTATCGCAATGAGCTATACTACATTCAGACCCCCTAGGTCTGTTGAAAGTGATGAAAGCACCAACTCTGATGGTTCTGGATTAAGTGGTAAGCAATCTTTATTAACTCACAAACTTTTGATCAAAAGGGCTCTTCTAAACAATTTTTCATTTCATAGCTCAGACAAAAATTACATAAATCCAAAATCATTTATTTAATGCTTTTTCCAGGTGGTTCGAATAGCAACATTTCTATTGTTGCTTTCTATGATGACTTGATCAAAATGATGAAACATAATATAACAAAGATAGAGGATGCGAATGTTCATTATATTTATCAGTGCAAGGAACTCTTCGAAAAATATTGTGAAGCGGCTATCATGTATAATAAACTTCAAGCTACCCTAGAAAGAAGAGGAGAAGAATTGATTGAAGCTGAAAAGAGGGTAACTACGGCACGTTTGATCATCGATGACGAGAAACGAAAGCGTCATAGCTGTGAACGAGAGAAAGAGTGCTTGGTGAGCTGAGATCACTCATTTTTCTCAATTGATTCAGTGTGTTCTTATGTGGCCGTTATAGGAGCAACAACTCAACCAAGTAAGACAACTACTTCTCAAAGACAAACAAGTTAAGTTGGCTGAAGATACAAAAGAAAAATTGTCTTTTCTGCAAGAGAGTTATAGTTCTGATGGTGTTGATCAAATCAAGCTTAGCTATATTCCGGAAGGTAATACTACGGGTAAGATATCTGGCAATAATTCCAATTTATCCGTATCACAAAAATCTTATCAAAAAAATTTTTGTTTTTTCCTACAGTGACCGGCTAAAATATGGAACAAATTCGTTTTAAATTCAGGGTTTTGATTTTTTGGAAAACGCTCGGACACGTCGATTTGTATTTTTGGATGCGGTTTTTTTTTTATGGCAAAATCATGTATACAGGGTGCACCAGAAATAAGTTACGACTATCCACTTCTTTCTTTCAAATGGAAACACCTATTTTTTATTTCATTTTCGAACTCTGCGTGGATTTCGAAGTATATTTCAAACACCCCTAACATATTTCATATACCTAAACACAACCGTTTTCGAGAAAATGACCTTAAAAATCCATAATATTTTCACTTGAAAAACAGGTTAAGGAATATCCGATCAGCAACGTAAACAAGGAGTAACTAAGCAAGTCAACAAAACAAAATCGCGTAGTTGCCTATTTTTATATTCACAGTCAAAAGGCAGCAATAAGGTTTGTTTGTTATTTTGGTGTAGGGTAGGGAGAATCAACAAACGAGTTCGTGCAGATTCTGCAGATATTCTAACCTAAAAAATAAACAAACAAAAGCAAAACAACGGTATAATATTTGAATAGTTAAGTTAAAGTATCAGGGATTTGGGATTATATTGTCTGAAGTTTTTGACGATGATTATTCCTCATCTTCAAGTTCTGATTCTGAAGACAGCTTAATCGGAATGATTTTAAATACACATGACCGCAAAAGAAGCGAAACTTTATAAAGAGAGTTTTTCGAAACTGTAGTGCTTGGTGCCTACCTATACGGATATTGAATTCAAAAGGCATTTCCGCATCGGCAGAGATTTATTCAACGAATTATCTTCATACTCCATCGACAGTTGGGTTGGGTTGGATTTAGGCTAGCATGCTCTACCAGATAAGCCACTGTAGCTTGGCTTGGGATCATTATCGTGAATGCTGCTAATGTTGATTTTTGAGAGTTTATGAGAAGTGTTGCGAATTCCAAATCTAAGTAGGATAGGAAATTGAATTAGAATAAAAAATATTAATGGATACAAAGCTCATCAGTTTTGCATCTTTTTGCATGTTGAGTGGATAAAAAGATTTCATATCTTTGATCGGAGTCTATATCGTATAACTGTATACATTCGCTTTCACTGTTTTCATCAACCATTTTAATTTATTTGATAACGTCTACACTGATTCTTCACTACAAATGTTCCTTTTTGTTTGTTTATCTTTATCATAGGCTAGGTTAAGACATGGTTTGTTTACAAAATACACGAGATAAGCTCCCCACCGAATTCTACACCACGCTACACTTGTCACACCTCCTCTTGACCTGGGGTAGCGAGTGCAGTAATGGGCAACCTACCCCTATACAGTGCGGCTCTGAAAGGTCCCCCCCTTTTTTTTTTTTAATGTGTGCACCAAAAATTTTGAAACTTGGCATATATCAATTGCTGTCGAAATACTACTTTTTGATGTTACTGACGTACTTTTAGTATTCAAGATGGCGGCTGGGCGCCATTTTGAAAAATTTTTTTTAATGGAAGAAGGGTCGTGTGACACCTCATTTTGAAGATTCTGATGAGTACTTTATAACCCTTGAATATTGGTTCGATATCTTCAAGTACTACAAAATGGCGGTACATTTAATTACGACATTGATACATTCACTTAAAAAAAAAATCGTCAAATTCAATTCAAAAGATGCTGGAAATATTCTTGACATAAAGTTTGGGTTAGGAATAAATGACAAAACTGTCAAAAAAGCATCTTTTGAATTGAACTTGACGAATTTTTTCAAAAAGTGTATGTATCAATGTAGTAATTAAATGTACCGCCATTTTGTAGTACTTGAAGATATCGACCCAATATTCTAGGGTTATAAAGTACTCATCAGGATCTTCAGAATGAGGTGTCACACGACCCCCCTTTCCATTAAAAAAAATGTTTCAAAATGGCGCCCAGCCGCCATCTTGAATACTAAAAGTGAGTCGGTAACATCAAAAAGTAGTATTTCGACAGCAATTAGAGTATGCCAAGTTTCAAAATTTTTGGTGCACACATAAAAAAAAGGGGGGTACCTTTTAGAGCCGCACTGTATAACAAACACTCTACACTACTAACAGCATAACAAACGCCGCATGGTAGAAAAGTGTAGTTTTGAGTGCACTAGTGGACATTGACAAAGACCTATAAACAATTATTGATAAATACGCTATTTTGTATTTTTTTCATGTTGGTCGCCATTTTTTCAAGTTTTTGAATGCAAATTTAATTCAATTTTTCTTTCAATAAAAACATTAATCAGTTTCTTAATAATTAATATTAAGGATTGAGAAAGCCATTTTCTCGAAAACGGTTGGGTTTAGGTATGGTGTATGTTTCATGAAATCTACTCAGAATTTAGATTCCAAAAATGAGATGAAAAATACATGTTACCATTTGAAACAAAGAAGTTGATGTTCGTAGCTTATTTTTGGATCACCCTGTTTATTTGTCTTTAAGAAAACCGCATCCACAAATAAAAATCGACGTGTCCGAGCGTTTTCCAAAAAATCAAAACCCTGAATTTAAAATGAATTTGTTCCATATTTAAGCCGGTCACTGTTTGTTTAAAATGGAGTTCTATATTCAACTACCATTTATTACAGCTTCAATGCTCTCAGATTTTAGCGTTTCTCGTTCAGAAGATGATCTGGATGTTTCCCGATTCTTGACGTCGGGTAGAAAGTGGAAAAAACATAAGGCCTCAACTTTTGGAGAGGTCGATTCTCCACAAAAAAGGAAACGCACCAGCGCGAAAAGAGTCGAAGTAAGTTTTAAAGAAGCCCAATTTGGAAAAATAAATGGAAATAATTTTTTGGTATATGAATTCTTCTAGATTATCTCAAGTGATACAGTCCGAGCTACCACAACCCTCACTTTGCACAAAAATGGTCCGCTTAAAGCTACATCCATCATTGAATCTGTTCCGAACATAGATGAGATCGTATTGGATAAACCACTTTCTTCTGTAAGTTGTCCATTTAGCGCTAAATTTGAATTGAATTCTACTTCAATGTAAGGTTTATATTATTAGCTTATATTAAAGCTTATATTATATGGTCGGACCGTTATACTGAATGGAAGTGTTATGTCCGCTATCATCGACATTCTGAATTCCGACCTCCTAGATACAGCTTTTTTTTGTACGAGAAACTTTCAGGACTGTAATATGAATAAGATACCACTTCTTAACCAATACGGTTTAAGTAAGCGTAATTCATGTTGGTCTGTTATAGTAAATATCAAGTGAGTTTCATTTTGATTGGCGACAATTCGGTATTTAATTAGGAATAGTCAGATTTACGTTTATAGTACTTGAAAAGCTGTATCTTTTCATTAAAAAATTGACATACAATACCGAGCAAAAGGAGAGCAACAGCCTAAAATTTGATGAAACTTTGATCCTGCATCAGTTATCACAGAATTAATGGTGCATTCAAAAACGTCGATCCATTTGTCAGTTTACTTGTCCTGGCGATTTTTTCCGAAAAATTGTTCAGTGCCCTTTAGTCACAATAAATAAAAGGTTGAAAAAAACTTCGTTCCTCATAAAAAGTTCTGGAAGGCAACCGTCAGCGGATATCAATTTTATTTTTCTCAGAAGAATACGAGGATTCTTAAAAAATATGAATTTTGCTCAAGAGAAAATAAAGCTCCTTTATTGTGATAAAATTTTATTGGGAAAAGTTGATTCGAACTGAAAACTATGTCCAAATATCCAATCAAATTCATGTACGATGAAAATCGGGATTAGATGTTTTCCACAATTTTTTCAAGTTCGGAAAACTTTTTTTTACTTATTCGTTCAGTTAATAAATAATATGGTTTGAAGTTTAAATGAATGATCTAACAATTGCTGATGTGTTTATTGAAATATCTCTCAATTTTTTTCTGTAATTCAAGCAAAACCCTATTTTCATCGTAGATGAATGTAATTGGATATTTGAAGTTTTCAATTCGAATCGACTTCACTCAATAACAATTTACGATTCGAATTCCGGACAAGAATAATTTTCACTGAAATTATTGTTTTCCGGAATTCGAATTGATATCCCTATAACTTTTTTATTTGTTGTTTAGTGAAATTTGTACCAAAGTGTAGCTCTATGTCTTGTCATATCACCCTTGATTTTGGCTTTGGAAAAGGGGGGGGACAGAAGCTACTTTTTTAACCTCAAGTTGTCAACACATATTATTATTATTATTATTATTATTATTATTATTATTATTATTATTATTATTATTATTATTATTCTCAACAAAATGTTTTTTTGGTCATGTCAATATCTGCTTTTTAAGAGAAGATACAGATGTTTAAAAAAAATGCTGCAGTTTTTCGATATTTTATCAACAGTGAATGAAAACAGTTTTATAGACATGCATGAACAAAATGTTTTCAAATTAATGGCGCGTATTGTCATATCGTATTCCTATGACTTCTGCCATGCGAATGAAATGCTTTTGATGCCACTTGAGAATTATTTGTTATTTTTCAAGTGCTTCTCGCAAAACAGGCAAGGTTTCCAGATGTCTATTGCGAGCATGTCTACCTAGCAATCCTAGCATACCTATCCCATGTGTTTGATTTCCCATTTTTGATTAATACAAGATCTGTACAGCCAATAATAAAGATGAATTTTGCCGCTCCATTTTTCAACAGGGTGTTAAAAACTTGGGGGAGAAAAAGTAGCTTTTGTTTCTCCCTGTATAATGACCAAGCCATCAGTATTTGTCCAAAACCAAAATGAAGGGTGGTATCTCGAGACATAGGGCTACACTTTGGTAAAAATTTTGCCTAAATCGAACAAAAATTAAAAAAGTAACAGGGATATCAAATTGACTCAAATTATTCTTGTCCGGAATTTATGGTCGGGGGGTGTATCTGATTGTTGCCTTTCTGGTTTCAGATCATGCAGAACTTTATATGAAGAATAATGTTTTTCCTTAAAACTAATAATCAAAATAAAAGTCCATATGGTGCGAACTCAGCTAGACACACTGTATATACCAACACTGATACAGTGGCGGCTCGCGGTGTTGTAAGTAGGTGAAGCAGACTGATGTGAAAAAAGCGCCGGTGGCGAAAAAAAGCGCCGCAGGCGAAAAATTGTCCGGGCGCATCCACCATTTTATTATACACTATTCAGTTATCGGCTCGCGGCTTTCAAAACAGGTTGAGCAGAATTTCCCTCTCCAAACCGAAAAACGAGAGAGAGAATTTACCGAGATCGGCAAATCCAGTTTTGTTCCACACTCCACCACGAACGCGAATCATTAGACAAGGAACGCAGAAAACTTTATTTAAGTAATAGCTTCCAAACAACCCCGCAAATTCGGAATACCTACCACCATTTTTTAAATTTTCGGTGGTAAACTCTTTCGTACTGTTTTACCAGTTTACCACTTTATTAATGTTCAACAGTTGGGAGGGTTTTTCACAACTTAAAAACTCTCGTTTATCGTGGTCAGTCCACTTTCTAATCGGGGTTTCCAATAAAACACACACGCGGAGTCATATACAGGAAACATTGCGGAAATTTCAACCACACCGCACGGCGCACAGCACACCCAACATGCATGTTGTAGAATACACGTAAAATCACCTTCTATGGTACTATCACTTGAAAGGCGGGAGATACCTAAACCGAAAAATCGGGTGGGTTGGCATCATTTGAAATAATACATATTTCTTAAATAGTACACGGCTCTAGTTCTATAACCTAAAAAATTCCGGACTGTTACAGTCTCGAAAATACCATTCGTTACGAAATTTCCGCGTGAACACTCTGTTTTTGGATTTAGAAGTTTTTGTCACATTAAGTTCCGGCGACGGTCTATTCGAATTTAAAAATCCTTTTTATCGTCATTTGTCCATCTCGAAAATGGCTTTTCGAGCATGACTTATACCGGATCATATACGGGAAACATGACAAAAAACGAAACCGACTTCCGATTTTATTTGCAAAACCGCTTGCCTGAACTAAACGTCAGAAAACGCGCGAAGACGCGAGACGCGCACTGAATTTCCGCTTCAAAATAATATTTATTTGCGGCAAATCGATAGAGCAAACGTGACGTTTCCATGGTAACCGATGGATGTTATGAAGCTGCCGCGCTGAATTTTGAACTGCGCGTCTTAGTGTCTTAGGAAAACTACCTTAGTGCCATGACATACTAGGCGAAAAAGGCAGAATTTTGCGATTTTCTGCCAAGTTATTCTATTAAAACGTATACATAAAAATCGGAAAAATGCTAAATTCTGCGACTTATCGCCTAGTTTGTCATGGTACTTACTGAAAGCTCGGTATTCAATTCATATTTGCAGGCAGCAGCTGATGTCATTAAACGTTGATGGTCGGACGCATGTTATACAGTTTTCGCAAGGACCTACTATCGGACAACCTGATACTTTATTGTTCTCTCTTTTCAGCCGCCAAATAAAACAAAGATAGCTAGCTGATAAACAAGTAGTAGTTTAGTGGATTACATGGTTAACCATAACTGTGCTTTTTGACATTCGGCGACCAGAAGCGGAATTAAAATCAGTAAAAATATTTTAATCGAATATTATTATATTAAGAAATTCGTGCTAAAGATAATAATTCAAGGTGAAGCGGCGCTTCACTTGCGTCATGCCGCGAGCCGCCACTGCACTGATAATAATGGAAAAATAGAACATATGACAGACAAATGAAGGCTATCAACAATCCAGAGTATACAATGCGACTGACAACAAACATGATAACTGAAGATTTCCAAAAAAAACTTTCTACTGTCTGTCGTTTGAAACCACTTTATCTTTGTTGCAAAGCATGAGAAAAACAAGGTTCCATTCTGACATTAGGCGCTTCTCATTCTTTGTAAAATTGCAATAAGCCATTTTAATCAAAGTTGAAAATGGATATTATTATTTCAAGTTGATATGCTCAGTAGATTTGTAGCGCATCCATGATTTAACAGATTTTAGATTTTTATCAAAACATTTTCACTCAACGCAAATTTAAATAAAAAATGAATTACATATTTAGAAATCTAAGATTTATTCAAGCAGTGAATGTTTACTTAAAAAATTAATCATTGTGTCCCAGAAATATTGGGAGATATTTCAAAGGCGGTTGGTTTCAACAAAAATAAGACTCTAATGTTCTAATAAATATTCTTGTACGACTCTTCCTTTCAGAATTATTCGTACTTTGAAGTTACACCCTGAAGAAGATTGTTTCGTGATAGCTCCGAAACGGTGAAATCAATTTTTATGAAACTTGGACAGTATGCGCAGTTCGTAGGGACTGATAATTTGGGATTATAGCAGAACTTCAATCTTACCTCTTTATTTCGAGTTGCAATTTTTGATTAAGTTTCGTCGATTGATAGGAGTAAAAAATGTACTTTTCATTCACATCGAAAAAATGAATCGTTTTCTAGAAAAACACCAATAATGGACAATTTGCATACTTTTTCAAATGACGTGAAATTTTATATACGTATTCTAGACAATATTAGAAAGTCATTAGCGATTTTTTTTTTACAATACCCAAAAATATACTGAATAAATGAAAAAGAAAATTTCACTGTATGATCGAAAACAGGGCGGAGCCAAATTACCCTTCCAGAAAAGAGAGGCATCTCAGTCAATACGCCAGACGGAGATAGCTAATGTATTCTGAGACGTAGTGGATGTTGATTGGCGCTCTTTAATCGGTGATTACCTTTGACTATATACCCCTAGACCGGGCATCATGAATATACTTGACGCCATCAACAACATCAGTGAGTAGACGTACGTGGAGCTTAGCTTGATTCGTATAATCATACTACGAGAGCGGTCCCAAATTGTCGAGATTGGCTTACCTATGTGTCTCCAAATAATTATTAAGATAACAGTCTTATTCAGGTTTTTTAAAATTTGTTCACATAGTTTTTATTCTCTTATTGCTAACAAGAAAATTAATATATGCACAAGGAGTGTTTTCTTCCTCATATGCTTCTTGAACAAATAAGAAATTTAATATACAATTTTCTCAATTGATGCAGTCAATTTATCATTTTAATAATGTAGAATGTGGCTATGTTTTTTTTTGTTTGCCCATGCAGAAAACCATGATTATAACAATTTATCAGAGTTTTCAAATATCCCACGATTTTTGCGGATTAATCATCATCTAAACACGGCAACCTAGCTTTTTTGACACAACCAGAGTTAATCGATCATACAGCTTTGCTCATTCATAAACAAGTTCGTGGAGGCGGGACTTCTGGTCTACAGTACATAGTTGCCAACAATATTAACGCAGATTTTGGTGAAATGCACGTATTCAAATACAAATGCGATATTGCCAACAATAGTTCAAAAACCACTTTCTTTCTTTGTCGTTCTCATTGCACGAAGGGCGTCAAAACAAACAGAGATTTATGAATGAGTTTCCTGGTCTAGTAGTATATAGTCTACATTAATAGAGGTCGTAGGTTGATTTTTCGAACATCAATGTGCAAATTGTCCATTATCGTCACATTGTCCAGCTAGTTACTATGACAACCTGACAAAAATCCTGATCGCTCGAAAAAAACTTTGCGTATGTTCAATGAATAATAACATTATGTTTCGAATTAACATTTCAACAAAAGGCGTTTTTCTTGAACACGATTCATTTTTTCGATTTGAATAAAGAGTACATTTTTCATTTTCCATTATAGCGCCTCATTTAGAATACTGTTCAACGATATTGTCAACTTGAATAATACTATACAGGGTACGCCATAGTGAGTGGCCTATTAGAATATCTCGGGAAATAAGGCGATTGGCATTCTGAAAATTTGTAGGGAGAGATTTTAGGATATGCTCTTTTCAAATGAAATAATAGTGACGTTGCGTAGTAGGTGTCAACTCGCTTGTTTCAAATGGAACCCCCTATATGTTATTACATTTTTGGATTCTACGTCAAATTCTAGGCAGCTTGGATGTATGTTGTCCTATACCTAAGTATACGCGTTTTTGAAATATTTGATTTTTTAGGTCAGAAATGACGTTTGTAGGTTCCTATTTAAATGTAAATTTTTCGTGTGAGAAGGCCTTTATTGTTTTATTTGTATTGGATTTCTTGTTGAAAGGAACCTACTTTGAAAGATTTTTCACAATATTTTGATAACTATTATAACAGGGTGGCCCAAAAATAAGATCAAAAATAAGATTAAGAAAACTGCCAAAAATCAATTTTTATCATTTTATCTTATTAAGTATTGAAAATAAAGGTGAGTTTGTATGAGATTGTCCATTCCAAAAATTCTTATTTTTTTTTTCTTTGAATTTTGGAATGGACAATCTTATACAAACTTACCTTTATTTACGAAGGTTTGGAGACAGCATCTCCATCTATTAGTGGTGATGTATTCCATTTACCTTCTGGTACGTCCCTGCGAAGCGGTGCATTTCCGTCCTGCAGATCCTAGCCGCACTGATGAGCTGTGATACAGCGAAACGCGTCTGTGGATGGATCTATGGGAGAGAAATGCATGTCTTTCGCAACCCCTAGCCTTTGGGCTTTTGGTTATCACCTTTATTTTCAAAACTTAATAAGATAAAAAGTCAAAAATTGGTTGTTTCCATTTGGAAAAATTGATTTTTGGCGGTTTTCTGGATTTTATTTTTGATCTTATTTTTGGGCCACCCTGTAATAAAATTTATCAAAATATTGTGAAACATCTTTTAAAGTAGGTCCCTTTCAACAAGAAATCCGATACAAATTAGACAATTAAGTCTTTCTTATACAAAAAATTTACATTTAAATAGGAACCTGCAAACGTCATTTTTGACATAAAAACCCAAATATTTTAAAACGCTTATACTTAGGTATAGGACATCATATATCAAATCTGCCTAGAATTTTACGTAAAATCCAAATACGTAATGATATATAGTGTGTTCCATTTGAAACAAGCTAGTTGACGTCTACTTCCGGTACAACCGGAAGTCGCGTAACGTCACCATTATCTCATTTGAAAAGAGCATCTCCGAAAATCTCTCCCCACAAATTTTCAGAATTCCAATCGCTTTATTTCCCGAGATATTCTAATAGGCCACTTACTATGGCGTACCCTGTATATCAAAACCGAGCTCTCCGTTATATTTTTTTATGTAATCGTTACACGCCTGTATATACTATGTTATTACGTTAGATTTTATGAATGTCAAAGAAACTATCCAATTCGAAAGTAATGTTTTTGTGTACAAAATGAAACATGGACTTGTACCTGAATATTTGGGTGGCGAACTAAAATATGTGAAGGAAATTCATAATAGGGAGGTTTCATGAATTCGAAATTTAACAAAAATATATGAACATGTTTTTTAGAATTGCTCAAACAGTACTCTGTGAGAGTTTCAAGTCATTTGGTGAATTTATCAATTTACTAGAGCTGTTTGAAATTTGGATAGAAATTTGAAACCAATTTCAATGGCGCGCTCTGACGTACTATTCCTAGCTTTTCCATCTTTCTCGATTAAACAGAGACAACCTTTTCCGATTTAGCGTGCATTCTGCGCGTTTGCCACAGTTTACGTTTCACTCCTGAAAATAGATGAGTGGGGTTATATAGAAACAAATCAAACATTTCCTATTGAATATTCCGAGTTATCAAATTGATCAACCATTTATTTATTCAAGTTTGAGCCAAATTTTTAAATTTATTCAAGACTAAATCATATAATATTTGGTTAACAAGCATGATCTCATGTGACTTCTGTGTCAATGTGGCAACACAGCGCTGGTGAGCGCCGTCTCCTTCTACTCCTGACCTCAAATTTTGTTTTGTTTTGCTGTTTCCTTCTCAAAAACTGCAAACTTTTCATTTTTTTATACGTTAGAACCCAATCAAAACACTTCAAAAGACCTCATGTATGTATATTCGGTGAATCTCTCATTCAGTGAAAAAAAGGAAAAGCTTGTGTTTGTCAATCTGTGACAAAAATGAAGAAAAAGTGCTTTGTGCCATCATTGTTATCAGTGGCTACCGGGTTTAATGCTCTCATATACCAGTGAAACAGTTTATATATTGCGTGACAATAAAAGGTAAACACTCATTATTGTCTTTTATTGTCCAAAATTCATAAACATACTCTAATACAAAGCTTCGTAACTTCTTAGAAAAAATACTTATTAAGTCACCTCAAACAACAAAATGTTCAGAAAGGATGAGGCTACAATATTTTAACATAAGAAAAAGTCCATCTGCACCTGTATCCTGTATACTACATAGACTGCTTTCCAGGATATTTCACGGAGTCGAGGCTTTTCAACTGGCTTTTTCGTCTCCAAAATTTCGAAGCACTCTATGGAGAACTTAGACAGGTGGAAATGGACATTCCATAATTTGTGTGTGTATTGGAATATGTTTAGAAACAATAATAACAGTAACAAGTTAAAGTACCCAAATCACGGACGTAAACATTAAAAACAAGGTTAGGTTACCCACATGATAATCATGATATTGATGCGGCTATCATGGGAAATGAAGCGATTGGGATTCTGAAAATTTCTAGGGAGGGATTTTTGGAGATTCTCTTTTCAAATGAAATAATGGTGACGTTGCGTGACTTCCGGTCATACCGGAAGTAGGTGTCAACTCGCTTGTTTCAAATAGAACACCCTATATATTATTACATTTTTAAATTCTACGTAAAATTCTAGGTAGACTTGATGCATGATGTCCTATACCTAATTACAAGCGTTTTTGAAATATTTGAGTTTTCATGTCAAAAATGACGTTTGTAGGTTCCTATGTGAATGATAATTTTTCGAATAAGAAAGCCTTTTGTCTATTTTGTGATGGATTTCTTGTCAAGGGAGACATACTTTAATAGATTTTTCACAATACTTTGATAACTATTATTACAGGGTGGCCCAAAAATAAGATGAAACATAAATTTAAGAAAACTGTTAAAAATCAAATTTTTCACCTTTAATTCCAATGGTCAATAAGATAGAAGTATACAAATTGGGGGCTTCCACTTGAAAAAATTGATTTTTGGCAGTTTCCTAAATTTTATTTTTGATCTTATTTTTTGGCCACCATGTAATAATAGTTATCAAAATATTGTGAAAAATCTTTTAAAGTAGGTCCCTTACAACAAGAAATCCAACTCAAATTCACCAATAAAAGCTTTCTCATACGAAAAATTTACATTCAATTAGAAAACTACAAACGCCATTTTTGACATGAAAACTCAAATATTTCAAAAACGCTTATATTTAGGTATAGGACATCATGCATCAAATCTGTATAGAATTTTACGTAGAATTCAAAAATGTAATTAAATATAGGTTGTTCCCTTTGAAACAAGCGAGTTGACACCTACTTCCGGTATAACCGGAAGTCGCACAATGTCACTAGTATTTGATTTGAAAGAGCATAATTGAAAATCTCAGCATACAGATTTTCAGAATCCCAATCGCTTTATTTCCCGAGATATTCACTTACTAGGTCACTTACCTTAACGATTATTTATTTATTCTGATTTGATTGACGAACCTAAATCAAGAAGTGCAACTAAAAAAAAAAGAAATTGTATTAAAGTTTGGGGGCATTTTATGGTAGTGGTACCCAGACCTCCAAGATGAGATTGAAATGCTGCTATAGTCTCAAATTATCAGTCCCTAGGTACTGCGTAGTGTAGTATACTGTCCAAGGTTCATTCACCGTTTCCGAGATATCACGAAAAAACCTTCTTCAGGATGTAACTTCAAAGTCCGAATAATTCGGAAAGGAAGGGTCGTACAAAAATATTTTATAGAACATTTTAGTCTCCTTTTTGTCTCAACTAACCGTTATTAAAATATCTTCAAATAGTTTTGGGACACCCTGAATACCTGATCTTCTTAATTTCTTACCTAAAAAAGAGACTATTATCAACTAACAAAACCTATTAATGTCTAACTTTTTGAAAACGAGCCTGCCTCCGTCGCGTGTCGTCGGTGGAACTTAAAAAAGAATTAATCCGTACAAAGTACACTGTGGGCCGAAATAAAGGAGTACATTTTTTAATTGAAAATATATTTTTTGTTTTTTGGACGATTTAATTTCTTTTTGCAGGACTAATAACCTAACATGTCCTCAACATGACTGTAAATTAGAAAGCAAAAATAATGCACAGGGTCGGACTTATAAAAAAAATTATATAACAGTGAATTTGAAGTCGTTGCAAATGAAAACTGTCTTAGCTAAAATTGTACTAATATGCTTTTTCGGTAGATAAACTATCCAGAACACTTCAGTAAAAAGAAAATTTTCCAAAATTACCGGATTCGCGAAATACCATTTTTTTATTAAATCACTTTTTAACAAATAACACATTTATGAAAACAGTTTAGTAATTTTCAAACTTGGAGTAAAATATTACGGATTTGGCCACCATTATTGTTTACCACTTCTTGAAGTCGTCTGCGCCATAAATTGATAGCCCCATTAATTGCACCCTGTTCAAAATTGTTCCAAACAAACTGCATTTTTTCTTTAAGCTGCTGGATTGTTTCAAATTGTTGTCCGTCATACAAATTTTGTTCGAAAATTCCCCAAATTGAATAATCAACTGGATTTAATTCTGGGCTGTTAGGTGGCCACATTTCTGGCTCAATATAATCCGGGCAATTTTCACTCAAGAACATCCTTGTACTGTGGGAAGTGTGCGAGGGAGCACCATCCTGTTGGAAAGTGTAATCGTAACAAACATATTCAATTTCTGGTAATAGCATTTGTTCTTGATACGTTTCTGAATTGAGTTTTACCCCAGCATCAACAAAAATTAGACGAGATTTTCCCAACATGGATACAGCAACAGAGACCATTACACCTTTTGAGAAATGACTTCTTTCAATCAAAAGATGCTCTAAAGGTATTTCTCTCTTAAACTGTACGTCAGAATATACCCTATTATTCTGGGTATTTTGGGGTGGCCGTAAATAAAACATTTTTTCATCTGAAAACCATATTTTTCTAATGTCTTCGCGGGAGCGGAATCTTCGTAATAGCAAATTACATCTTTCCAATCGTTTTTCTCTTACATTGGCCGTAAGTCTTTGACAGTAAACTTTTTTAAATATTTTAAGATGGCAGTCTTCTTTAATGATTCTTCGAACTGACGTACGGGAAATCCTAGTTATTTTTGCGATTTTCCTTGTTCCAACAGTTTGGCCAGGTTGCAAATTTCCTAAAACAACCCTTACTTTACCAATATTTTCTTCAGTTCTTCGCTTCCTTCCTCTTCCACGTTTATTTTCAATAGACCCATCGTTTTCCCTTAGATGTCTTAAGAACTTTCCTATCGTTCCAATATGCCAATTTTTCTCAGGAAATTCATTTACAATTTTTCTTGCACCATAATTATATTTTTCACGGAAATATTTGATTAATAATCTGTCCTCTTTGCTCAAAAGTGGCATTATCAACTGACTAAACTTATTTAGCTGTAAATGTCAAACAAATTCCATGGCAACCTGAGCAGTATGGCCTACTAAGTAAAATTGACATAAAAGAAGTGGTAAACAATAATGGTGGCCACATTCATAATATTTTACTCTAAGTTTTAAAATTACTAAACTGTTTTCATAAATGTGTTATTGGTTAAAATGTTATTTAATAAAAAAATGGTATTTCGCGAATCCGATAATTTCGGAAAATTTCCTTTTTACTGAAGTGTTCCGGATAGTTTATCTACCGAAAAAGCATATTAGTACAATTTTAGCTAAGACAGTTTTCATTTGCAACGAGCTCAAATGCACTGTTATATATATTTTTTTATAAGTCCCACTCTGTACATTATTTTTGCTTTCAAATTTACAGTCATGTTGAGGACATGTTAGGTTGCAAAAAGAAATTAAATCGCCCAAAAAATAAAAAATATATTTTCAATTAAAAAATGTACTCCTTTATTTCGGCCCACAGTGTATATTGTACAACAAGCATTGAATGATACTGATTTTTTACGAGTATGAAGGTTGATAATACAGGGTTACAATGATCTCCCACGCTTAAAAAAGAGAGTCACCAAAATTAATGAACTCATTAGACAACAAAATCTTCAAAACGATTTGGCGCAAAACGTTTTCCTCAGGATCGTCGTAGCTGAGGTAGAAATATCTTCACCATCTTCAGCTCCTTGATCTTCGTAAATCAACTCACCATCATTATCTTGTAGATCGTTCTTGATATAATGATCATCAATCGTTCTTCGATTTGTGAATTGATGTTCAATCTCCTCTTCAACAAATGCATGAGGTTGCTCAATTGATGGTTCAAATGCCGGTTGATATCGAGTTAAACATAAAATATCTGGAAGTAGATTTTCTTGACATCGGGATGTTGATGTAGTGGGTTTTTCATCAGGGACATTTTCTGCGAAGGATACCCGTTTTTTTGGAACTTATGTGGAATGGATTTGATCAATATCTCTTTTTAGTGATTATCCATCATCCAATTGAACTTGATACTTCTACACACCAAACTTTTTTGCGATTTGTCCAAATTTCCAAAGCCTTTTATTTCTTTTATGAAATTAAACTTGAAATCTTTCACCCACGCTTAGATTTCGAACACCATCGGGTTTTACTTCTGATTTCGAATGTTTCATAGGAAAAACAGCATTTAGTTTGATCCGAATCGTTTTCTTCAAATGTTTTTCCGCTGGTGAACGGCCACATGCGAGCGGTGTTGCTCTATACTTTAACAACATTTTCTGGATTTTTCTTGAAAATATCGGATATCGGTCGTCTTTCTTCGCGTTAAGGCGTCTCTTGAGTGTTTGAACCTTGCGTTCAGCAAGTCTGTTGGGGGCTGGATGTCTACGGGCAATGAATTTTTCGAAAATACTATGACATTTCCAAAACGATGTAAATTAATTGCTTGTGGAAATTTTTGCGTTGTCCGAGAACATAACTTTGGGAAAACCATGGATGAAAATATTTCTTCTAAAAGTTCGATAGTTTTTGCTGACTATGTGCATCTCGAATTACTTTTACCTCTGCCTATCGTGATTTCGAGTCAACAACCACCAAAAAATTGAAACCTTGAGATGGTCCAGCATAATTTACAAGCCCCGGCACAAAATTTTGTCCAAGTTTGATGTTTTATAACTTTTTTACGTTTTATTCTATTTTTATGAATTTTGTACCAGTTCGTAGATAAATTTATTGTGACCTTATTTGATTATTCTAATAAGTAACATTTCTCGTTCAAGCACTATTATACAAGAGAAAATCAAAATGTGTTTGTTGTCGCAACTTCAAAACATCCAGTGGTAAAGTTGAGGCGAATAATTTTGTCTACATAATGTTTGCAGTAATTTCAGATGTATTTCCAAAAACAACATTTTGATTTAAGCTTGTATAATAGTGCTTAAACAAAAAATGTCACTTATCACAGTAATCAAAAAGAATCACAATAGATTTATCTAAAAACTGGTACAAAATTCATGATAATTCTCGAAGAATCTGTCAATAATTTGGATTGGATTATTGACAAATTATGATCTTGATCGGTTCAACTTCGAATAGAATCGGCATGTAATTCTGAATTAGATATTTCCAAAATTGATTGATGACATAATATGTACATTTGAGTTAACTTCTTCATTCAAAAACTTATCAAATGATGAGTTTGGCGGTTTGATGGAAGTTCTAGATAGACAATCAACGTCAACGTTTCCTGTTCCTTTTTTTGTATTGAACTTCATAGTCAAATCCAGATAACCAGATGACTTGCGAATCTCATGGCAGGTAATTTTGCCTATTGATGAAAAATTCTGGTGACTGGAGTATTATCTGTGATAAGTTTGAATTTACTACCGAATAGATCCATACATATAAAAATGATTTACTGTAAGAACTATTGCTAATGCTTCACAGTCCAGTTGACTATAATTGCGTTCACTTAAAGTTAGAGATGTTCATGCGAATGCAATAGGTCTTTCGACATCATCGATGATGTGTGAAAGAACTCCCGCTCCGCCTGTTGGACTAGCATGCGAGAATTAGAGGTACAGGGTGATTTACTATACAGGGTGTCCCTCTGGGAACAAGCTCGATCTATATGGAAAACCATACGTAGGAACATTTTGAAAATTTGAGAGTATAGCAAAGTCTGGGGGGGCACTCAAGCTAAAATATTTTCAAGATTGTGGCACTTCCGGTTATACCGGAAGTCGGTGTCAACTTGCTTATTTTAAATAGAACACCCTATATTTTATAACATTTTTGGATTCTACGTAAAATTTAGGCCGATTTGAAGTACCACACCCTATATCTCAGTATAAGGGTTTTTGCAATATTCAAGATTTTATGTCAAAACTGACGTTTTTAAGACCTGATTTAAATGTAAATTTTTCGTTAAGTCTGTGTTGGATTCCTTATTGAAATGGACATCCTTTAATAGATTTTTTGGAACATTTCAATGACTATTAATATAGATGGTCGAAAAATAAGTTCAAAAATTAAATTGAGAAAACTCAACATCAATTTTTTCAAATGGAAACCCCCAAATTTTGTATTATTTTTTGTATTTTCAAAAAACTACATTGCAGAAAGCATTCCATGTAACAATTGGAAAAACAATTTTATAAGGGTAATTAGACCTCGCTGAATTCGAATCTGGCTGTTGCCAAAGCGAAATTTTGACCGGATGCCCAGAATCCAAGATGGCGGCCAAACACTTTATTTTTGTATATCTCCATTGTCCGTTAACTAAACATAGTGATTTTAACGTCTGCTTGGGTTTTTTTTCGGATACCAAAAACATTGCATTTCTTAGAATTTACTCACCTTTTTTGGAAAGACGGCCGCTGAATTTTTTTTGCTGGGGCTCAAGCGACGAAATTGAGAAAACGAATATTTCAGAGATCAAATATTGTTTGAAAAGATGACTAAAAAAATGAAAAGCAATAACATATTATGTTTAGCTTGTGCAAGGTTCAAACATTGTTTAGTACGGTGACACAACTTGGTGCAATTCAAGCCGTTCTTTTTGCATGTGCACATTGTCAGGCAATGGGATACACAGTTACAGTGCAAGCTCAAGATTCATAAGAATTGGAATGTACGTTTCTTGGTGAAGATTCACCCATACGACTCACAATCCAGCACCATCGGTCGGGCATAATGGGCATTTTTCCACACGTTCACCTAAAATGATTTATAAATTCTCAGTGTCAAAAAGCTACTGGCTTTTTCAAGTCTTAACCTGGTAATGACATCTTAGGAGGTGTAGTTCCAAGGCATCGCTTGTTGGGGGTAAGGCTTCAGGCCTTTTCACAACACCGAAAAGCTGATGTCTGGCTTCATCTTTGCCCACCTATGAAGAAAATTACAAACGTTGTAATGATGAATAAATCGAAGTTGGACTTAACAAAACCCCTAAAAAAATCCGTACCTTGTAAAGTTGTACCAGGAATTTCTCTGCATTGGCCTTTGATAAGGGAGTCAGTGGAGAGTGCCCTAGATCGTTTAGAAACAGGCAGGTCGTTCCATTAAATACTTTCTACGCTGCCTTCTTTGTGATTGTTGCAAGATGAGATCTCGAGTCGCAACCTGTGACAGCGTGGAACGCCAAAATATTCTTCTTTTGAGCATTGGGAATAATTTGCCAGATCTTATGGATTGGGATATACTTCCTTTCTTTCGCTGTGCCGGCCATCATCCACACTTTAGAGCTGGTTATTTTCTGAAAATGATGGATCAACAGCAGACAGATGTTTGAATCCCTGACCATGACTACGATGTTGTCAGCATTGGAGAGAACAGCATGTAGCACAACGCGAGTATCGGCCTCTTCATGCGTCGCAAACAGGGCACTGACGTCAGATTCTGGGTTGGTTGATTGCGCAAACTCTTCATTTGTGAACCCTTCGGATACAACGATTTCGATTGCCCCGAGAGAGGAATCGAGAGAGGTCGGCCTCGTTTTGCCCCAGTGATTCATTCCAATCTTTTGGAAGTGGAACGGCTGAACTTGTGATGTCTCTTCTTACTGGAGCGGCTCCCCTGGTGCTTCTGCAGCGGGTCCCACTTTTAATTGACATCGGGCGATATCGTTCGAAAAAGATGTCGACTCTGGCATACGGTCTCCCAAGATTAAGTATCCTCTTGATAAAACTTGCAGCGAGGTCTCCAAAATTAGAGTCGTTTTCTGGTTTTCCAATGCTGTTCACCAAAGCTTGACCATCTTTGAAGAGTTGAGATGTGCTCTGATCAAATTCGATAGAATTTGGGCATCCTACTCCTTCAGTAACAAGTTTGAACACTGATGCCTTTCCAGACGATCTAGTGCCATCCATTTCTGCAAACGATACAGGCACCGGAAGGAGCTCGTGTTTTAAAATGGAGGGCAAGCCAATTTGTCTGCTGGCTTCGTAAGCTACAATCAGACGACGTTAAACATCCCTGTCAGCCTGTAGCACTTGCTTCCGATCTTTAGTGTTCTTGATTTTAAAAAGGTCTGAGAGGCTCAACGCTGGATTTTTTGGTAATGTAGCATAAAAGCTTCTAGCAGGCTTTCCAGATGACTCTTAAACAACAAGCCGCTCATTCACAAAATTGATAACAAGTTCAGAGCCGCGCATCTTAGCTTCAAGAAGCGATTCACAAGACGTAAACAACAAATATGCGGTCAGAGGTCTGACGCCAATTGCTTGTGACACAGCGCAGCAATGGCGTTAGTTTAGGTTGCCCCAGATAGACGGCGCTGCCTGTAACGATTTCCACTTTTGAATTAAATAAAAATAATTTTCAAGAGAACGCACCCAACCACTAAAAAATAACCATATTTCACATTTTAAATCAAAAATACTTCTAAACTAAGAACCTTCTCAGTTTTGGCGGCCATTTTGGGCGCCATTTTTAAACATAACTGAAGATAAGTAAATTCTAGGCTTTGAAAGGTGTTCCGCATACAAAATTAACCCTAACCATACGTTTAAAACACCATTTCAAGTCAACGGACAATGGATATATACGAAAAAACGCCATCTTGGATTCTGGACTTCTGATCCAAATTTCGCTTTGGCAACAGGCAGATTCGAATTCAGCAGGGTCGAATCACCTCAAAAACGTTGTTTTCCCAATTGTGACATGATGCTTGCACTTTAGAGAGAAGGAATTTTTTTAAATATTCCTGCTCATATAGATTAGCGTAAACTTATACCCCAAAATTATTGCCACCTCGTGTTCTTATGACTTCTTCCATGCGAAGTGGCTTGGCATGCTTTCAAGGCAGCTCAAGATTAGGAAAATATTTCTTAAGAGGCATTTCCTCTTGAGAAATATTTTCCTATTCTTTTCGCGAATCAGGCAAAGTTTTTGGATGTCTACTGCAAACATGTTCACCTAGCATATCCCATACGTGTTCGATTGCGTTTGAATCTGGGCTACGTGGCGGCCACTCCAGTCGTTGAATATTGACCTCATCTTAATATTCTACTGCAACTCATGCAGAAATTGTTGCACGGGTTGTAGTAGGATATTTAGATGCGGTCAATTTTCAACGATTGGAGTAGCCGCCACGTAACTCAGATCATTACCATGCAAATAAATAGAGTTCCAACGAACTCAGATTAAGGTACCACGTGATCTAGTGGTGAGCATCGGGTGAAGCATCAGAAAGAACCGTTTTCAATCAATACAAGATCTGTACGGCCATGTAGTGATACCACTGCCCACACCATGATACTACCGTCTCCAAAGGGTTTTCTGGGTGATATGCAACATTGAGCAACGCAAACAAAATCGCGAATTATCCATGAATAGTACCCGCGGCCACTCTTCTGGTTCCCAGCTTCTATGCTCATGAGCAAAATCTAGTCGCTATGTACACGTTGAAAGTAATGCGGGACATGCGACGGGCCTTCTGGAAGTCTATTTCCCTTCGTGTAGCCTACGTTGGACTGTTCTTGCAGAGGCTATGATACCACGTACATCGTCTATTGAATGATCGTAGATGGTACGTTAAGATCCCTTAACGGAGTTAATTTGAAGTGGTTTTCACGTCGATTGGTAAACATGGTCTTCCTGATCTCCTACGTCGAAACGAAATACTTTAAAGAGCGTATTCTGCAATGACAGTATTCTGACACAGATATTCATAGTCATTCTCCGGCGAAGCGCCAGCTATCATTCCCGTAAGTGAAGCATGCAAAATACGGCCGGCGCGTCGCCGGAGATCAACTATGAATACCAGTATGACTCTTTGGTAAACAATCCTTGTAGCTTTACTTCACAACGAGAGGCTAGTGACGCAGAGAGTTGCTCCAATTTCTTGAAAATATATAAAAAAACTGCAGCATGTTCTTTAAAAATTTGTGTCTTCTTTAAAAGAGCAGATATTGACAAAAACAAAAACAAAATGTCAAGAAAAGATCGCACTTCAAAACAGAACGTAATAAAGCTACATTTTGCCGCCCAATTTTTCCACAGCATGTTTAAAGTTTAAGGGTAAAAAAGTAGCTTCTGTTCCTCCCTGTATAATGATCACGCCATCCGTATTTTTTGAAATCTAAAATCAAGGGTGATATATCAAGACACAATCTATATTGTCGGGGAGTGTTCTATTGACATATTGTTAGTTGAATCATTAAACTTGACATTGGACTTTCTACATTATATTAGAATATGAATACATTAACTACAACAGTACCTATGTGACATTGAAGTCGAACCTTGAAAGAAGTGACATTTCTTGCACCAAGTCACAAAATTGAAATAATATCAATTAAATAATGAAATATACACCGAAAACACTGGAAACTAACCCAGTTGTTTTTGATTCATAAGCTCTACTTGATTTTTCGGCTCCGCTTATGATCGTTTCGATCGATGTTTCTTTATGCGTATGATTTCTATTTGATGTTCGGTCACGAAAAAATAGAGGACTCTCATCATTGATTTAAATACATTCCATTTCTTGAAGGATGATGGAATTGGCTCTATAACACCTGGTGCACCTCCAACAAATGCAGTTTTTGAATCGACCAAGACTGAAACACCAAAACGTCGAAGCTTAAGGCCAGAGCTCCGGAAGCATTGTTTACTACAGAAAACCGTTGTGATTCCTGATTCTTGCAATTTCTGTAACAGGAGATTAAAGTGAGTATTTGTACTTATCCACATTATCAATATATGACAGATTTGTCTCAGATTTGGAAAATCAGCTTTGAAGTGCAAAGAGTGCAGATCCACCTGTCATTTTGAGTGTAAGGACTTTCTTCCTCTTCCATGTGTACCGGCCGCTACTACACCCAACAATAAGCCCATTACCATGGTAAGGTCAGCGAAAATATCTAAGTTTTCTGTGGTGGATTTGATATAAAATGATCATTTTTACATGCTTTGAACTGAATGTGCCGTTCGCTAAGTTACTCCCTGTTATAAATTGCAGTTATTTTCTGCTGCTACTTTTTACATAATATACAGTGTGTTTCATCAATAAAATGAGAAAAATTTCAGGATGACTCTCCCTGGTCAAAAATAAAAACACAAGTTAGAATAAAGTATAAAGATGTGTCCGGGAATGCTTCGTAACAAAAGCTACAGGGTGTTGAAGTTTTAAGCGGGATACATAGTTTGACGGGCGGTAAGCGTGGCTGCACTGCAGAAAGATTAACTAATGTAGTCTTGTTTATAAATGAACGTAAACGTGTGACGTAACGTATTTGAAACGGAAGATTTGGTGAACTTCAATATTTTATACTCCGTTTGTTGAGTCCGGCCAATCAAAATACAATATTATGACGTGTGCTGTTACTTATAGGTTACTACTACTAATCCAAACTAACCTGTGATGTCACTGCTTTAAATGCGTCTATTTTTATTGGTTCTAATTAATAATAAAAGTCATAAGTCGAGTCCATTTTATCAAAGTCGTATCGTATTTGATATTTTAGCGCGTGAATTTGAAAACCTCGACAATCTTTAGTCCTTCAAGAGAGAGCTCTCAGGGGCTATATTCTGAAAACATTATAAATATTTCAACTTGTATACCAACATGTTTGTGTTTGTTTTTCTGTTTTTATGAATATGTCTTTTTTTAAATGTTTGCACACTAGTATGTATCTTTAAGAAATTTGTATTTTCCTCTAGTTTGTCATTTATACATTTCGTATGATGTATATGTATAGCTTTTGGTAGAGTACGATTCATCTAAGAACTATAGTACCCTGCTATGGCAAAATAATGTATTCGCAAAAAACAAGTTCTGAGAAAATTGACCCTAAACATTTTTTCTGGTATATTTTAAAATTTTTGGTTACTATTCTTCCGAATTGGTTGAAATTTAAACTGCATATTTTGGGTAATGTTATCTATTATTGGAATGAAATAAACTCCCATCATTGCTATAAAGTTTAAAAATAAATTGAATAGATTCTTTTGCCAAAGTAAATATTTATTTCAACAAAATATTAAAACTTTGGCAAATAAAGGTATTGTATGATATACTCTTATGTCAAAGTAATCAAAACTCAATAATAAGGTTAGTACTATAATGAATAATGTATTGTCGAATACCTTTTAGTACAAAAAATCACATTAACTTAAACTAAATGATCTGCAAGACTCAATTAATGATTAACAGAATAAGGTAAGTATGACTGCTTGAAAAAAAAGTACTTCTAGATCTAAATTCCTTCATCCAATATGTCCGGCACATGAGGATTTTCGGGTAAATTCACCCATTTTCGGAACCAATTGCTCCACAATATTCTTTTTTTTTTGTTACAGCTATTCCTCTTTGCTTTACATAGGTTTCTTTTGGTAAAGAGAGTATTGCACCTTTCTTAAGGCACCCCCTGGTTTGAATATATTCTTCAGATTTAAAATCGGTCTTTCATTTTCACCTCGAGTGAATTTTACACATACCAAGTCCTTCAGATAAGGAATAAGGTTATCACTTTTTCTATTCATTGTTTTAAATTTAGAATCCAATTTTTCAAAATCCGAAATTTGTGACACACATTCGTTGAGATGAACTTTGACATGCATCTACAAAATCTTCAAAATCCTCAATATTTCCCTTTTTCCTTATGGTCTGTTCGATTTTTCCATGTAAGCCGTCTGCTGCCATGAACGTGTCCAGTTAGTAAATATTTTAAGGTTATTGATTCTATGCTGTTGAAGTAACTATTAACATAACATAAAAAAGAAAACAAAACTCAGTTTTTGTTCTGGCCAGAACAATTAAGCCACAGAATAATATTACTTGTATCACGATTAATATCTAGAAATTTTAAAAAAGAACAAGCTACTTCGTCGGCTTCTCTTCCGGCTGTTGCTTCATGCCACAGAATGCAATGATAATTTTCTTTTTTCTGCATAGAAGCAAACGTTTCATTAAAAAGTACTAGTCGCGATAGGAAAAACGCTTCCTGAAGCTGCGGCATTCGAGGAAGCATAAACACTTTCTGTATATCAACCGCAAACACCTTACATGTCTTGGTGTCCATGGAAGCATCTTCTTGGTACAGCTCTGTCTTCTGAGCTGAACCTAGAAAAAATATGTTTGCCAAGAAAAATTTATGAGGAAATGGTTCAACTTACTTCTTTCGAATGAATTTCTTTATCTGCTAAATTATCTGGCGTGGGGTCTATATCAACTTGAATGCAGAATCCACATTTTACTGAATGTACGTTACAAAACGCAATATTCATTTCATCAATAGTTCTTCGATATAGCTCGTCGCCTACAGGATTTAGCGGGAATTTCTGGTTATAATCTTGGTGCATGATTTTTATAGAAAGATCTTGAGGCCTGTTGGGGGCAATGATCTAATAACTATAGATGAAACATAGCGAGATAAACATGAGGACAACATCGAACTGTGCACTCGGGTGCAGAATTTCTCCCACCACGTTGTTTGCCAAACTTACTTTATTAACATTATAACCACGCCAACCAAACCAGCAAAAGATTAAAACATTGTTTGGAATCATTTTTGAAACCATTTTATGTATGAATTTGATCAAATATAAGTTGATGGTAAACCTTTTTGTTAAAATTGGAACATCTCTTCAAGATTTGTTTCGGTATTTAGGATTTAGAAAAACCAGTATTCTCTTCTGAAAATTAAAAAAGCTGAAGTACGGCAACACACCAAAATTGGGTCCGCCCCTAATCGATCGGATTTTGTCTACACGTTTCATTCACATTTCGTCTCATTGGCGTCTCTTGTTTTTTGAGTGGGGCTTGGTGTTGATTTTGTGAATGTTTATTGTGCTTTTATTCTGGTTAAAGTTTGTAGTGCTTCATTATTCACTTATATGGTATATTGAAATGACTCGCAAGTGTCAAGCTTGCAGTAAATAAGAATTTAAGAATTCTGTAAAATAGTTACGCCACTGGCAGCCTCGCGTGTAGTAACTTCTAGTGAGATGCAAACGTATCCCCACTCAGTGTCCCTCTCAACTCCTCCTCACGTCTCTTCTATGTTCGATGTTGTCCACACAATTTTTCACAGTTTATGAATGAAATGTTTCATCTATAGTTATTAGATCATTGGTTTGGTGCATGTTCCCTTTTATAATGCGATGGTCTTGGTTTGTAGGATTTAATATGTTCTTTAAGATCTGTTATATCTTTTTTATTTTTAGGAGCATGTCTTCCTCTTTGATCCGGTAGGGGTGTCAGTCTTTGGTTCCCATGTTCATCCTTGCAACATTTTAGCGTGTGATCTATAACACTTTCATATCCTAGGGTCTTGAGAAATAACTGCTGACATACTGGAAAACTGATTCGTCCACATTCTTTGAATACAGGCAGCTTATAAGTTCTTGTATAGGTTCTTCTGGTATCTTGCACTTTTCTTTTAGCAATCATTTCAGTCACATGATTGTTGATCCAGATTCTTCGACAACCGCAATGTAAATCCCAAAAATGGTCATGTATTTGTTGTCCCTGAACAATATCAATTTCAGAATAACATTTTTTCGAACAACACTCTCCTACGTCAATCAGGGGATGTTTCTGTCTTTCATTTTCTAGGCGCTCAGTTAATGTCCTACATCTTTTTCTCTTTATGCTTCCGTTATTCTCGCATATGTTAATTGCCATGTGGGGGTTGCCATTTTGATCCACGACGAGCTCTGCTTCTTCTCTTCTTGTTTCTTCTTCGATCCTTTCTTGAATCACCCTTTCCTCTTCTCGTATATCTGGTGTTTTGAATGCTAGCTCTTCATTTGCCTTGGACTGTTCTTGGTTACCATCACTTATTTCATCTTCTACTTTATCAATTTCTCCTTGACTATCTGGGATATCTCTTCTTGGTGATGCTTTTGTAGTATACTTGGCAAATTCATTGGTAACTGCTAATCTGGAACAATGATTAATACTTCTCAATATGCAGCGGTAAGGAAACATATTTGGATGCATTTGGAACAATAAAACTCATGCCTTCATTCTACTTACTCACTTTTTCAAATTTGTAAAATCTTTCTCGTTACGTCCACGTCCATCATCATCCGAACTGCTGCTACTATGGAAATCAATGTAATCGGGATCTGCCAGATCATCGTCCGAATCATCGGGATCAAATAACATCTCTTTATTGTATTGTGCCAATGTTTCCTAAAGCAAATACATATTCTAATAACCATAATGATATTATGATCCATACATCATTTAAAACCTTTGGGGCCTGTTATACTCCATGAGTCATCAAGACAAGCGTTCGACTCTCTTAGGCAAATAAGGCAACACCCATTTATACGTCAGTGGCGCGACTACGACTCTCAGTGATTGTGGCTGTAGAAAAACTATTCATAAATGAACTGACAACGTTGCGTAAGATTCCAATTATCGAATCTATAACACTAACGGCCTAACGGAAGCCGTCCCTTGAACATGCATCCTTTATTATTGCGGGTCGCTGTTTGATGTTGCCTAACGTTCACCTAGGAACTGGGATTATGGTAAATTATTACCAACACCAATAATAATCTGTTATTAGGGCTTTAATTTTTGTGAGGAATTTTTTGACGTATTATTCTATTCCAGTTATTTTGTAGGCTGCCAAAGTGCAACCACACAATCAGTAAAGTGAACTTTTGAGAAAACCAAAAAAACTTGATAGCGTGAATATTCTTTTTATGATCTGATAAATGAGGTTTCAAAAATGTTTTTATATTATACTAGCCTGAACCCGTGGCACCGCCCGCGTCGGATTTAGGCCAGTTTAATTTTAATAATTAATAACACAGTTTTTTTTTTCAATTATTTTTTTTTATACCCCATAGAACCTACATAATAACAACACATTTACCTTCATTTTTTTCAATTTATGTTTCTTTTTTATTTTTTTCCTCCCGCTGATCGTATACCCCATGAACCTACATATTACCAACACAATTTTTTTTTATAATTTTTAATTTTAATTTTTTTTTCATTTTTTTCCAAAACCATCTTTGGGTAGAGGCTAATAACTGTTCAAATTATCAGATAATTCAGTGCTAAGGTTCAAAAGTTTCAGGAAAAGAAACACACAGCACACAGACTTTCACATTTATCTAAGATTTTCAATTTATGTTTTTTTTTTTTTTTTCCTCCCGCTGGTTCTATACCCCATAGAATCGACATATTAACAACACAGCCTTTTTTATCTATTTTTATTTTTTCATTTTTTTTTCCAAACAATTTTTGGGAAGAGGCTAATAACTGTGCAATTTTTCAGATAATTTTGTGCTACAGTTCAAAAGCGTTCGCGTTAGAAACACACAGACTTTCACATTTATTGTATATAAGAAGATAAAAATAACACAGATTTTTCCTCGCGCTGCACATAGAGGTTTTTGGCTAATCTAGCCGGCCAAAAACCAATTTTGAAAAACTCATTATAGGGGTACGAGAAGCACTTCTTGGCCGACTTAACAAGATGGTGTAATTATCAGCTACCGCCAATAACGCCACCGGTACTCGCTTTGCCCGTACCCCTGTCAAAACTTAAGGTACTCGTGTCGTGATGCAGAAAGCAGGTTCTGTTCAGTGACGAAGATTGTGTGCTTTGTCATTATTATCGTAAAAAATTGCTATAGCTAGTGAAACTACAGGTGGGACTGCATATTTTGGATTGCATTGTGTGTTTAATTCTCTCATGATTCATTCAGCTGTTACAACTAATGGATTTCATGAACGAATTGGTTACTGATAATATTGCACTTTCGAAAGCATATAGGACACACTTCAGGGTGAATCTCTGCTATCTTTCTGGTCTTGTTGAATGATTCAACATTCTGACAATATACCTGCTTGAAAATTGGCCGCGGATTACCGCGGATTTCTGTTTTCTCTGGATTGATAAATACGAATAACTAAGCTCCTTTTTTTCAAAAATTCAAATTTATCAACACATTTATTTTCTTAAGCCTTTTTGAGTGTTGCCCAGCATCTCTAACCTCAAGATAGTGACCCGGAAATGTCTGTTTGATAAGATCCAACAGCAAGATCTTTTTAATTTGGAATAAAAATTGGAATTTTTGCAAAACGATCTTTTAACATGCGAAGACTATTCCGATGAACAAATCAAGGACATTGAGCACAAGTTTTCATGTGTCAAATCATAATTTGAACAAAAAATCAGACATAATATTTGGAAAAAAAAGCGCGCAAAGGTTGCAAGCCGCAACAAACATTTTCGACTGTACCTGCAAAACTTCGTAAGCAAATTTTGAAGGGATGCATGCAACCTTGGTGTATTAAACATGCTCTTGTTAACCTCCGATTTTCTATCCTCTCTCCTGAGTAGCATTTGACCACAACCGAAGAAAACCACCAAGCCATATATCTGCCAGAAACGATTGAAATGTTAATGCCAGCTGACTCGGAGGAATCTACTGAAGAAAGAGTGGAGGAGGTTTCTGATGAAAAAGCATGAGGTGCGTCGCGTCCTCCCGTCGTAATCCGAAATCTATTTACCATTCTATAGTTTTTTTTTTGGAATTATCTAGTTTATTGCTCTAGAATTATTATAAATCGTATTGAAAGTGCCTTCATTTCATTGTGTATGTTAGGATACCTTCAGAACATATATAACCAGAGGTCAAAGCTTTTTGACGTAAATATAATTTTGGCCGGCTAGTTTAGTGAAATACCTCTATGTACGCTGGCCATATACCCAATAGAACCTACATAATAACAACACATTTTTTTATATTTTTTTTCAAATTAGATATTTTTTTTTAAATTTTTATCTATTTTTTATTTTTTTATTTTTCATTTTCTAAACCATCTTTGGGTAGAGGCTAATGACTGTGCAAATTTTCAGATAATTCTGTGCTACGGTTCAAAAGCCTTAGGGAAATAATCATACAGATTTTCATTTTTATATATAAGATTGAAATACATGACTGATGGTTTTTGCAGTGAACATTATGGAATTAGTTACAACATTGAAAAACACATAAAAGCTAAAACTGCATTCCATTTTTTAGATTGGCAAATTAATATTATTACTAAGGTAGGTAGGTACATAATCAAAATCTTCATATTTAACATTATTTTCGTCTTCATCAGCAGGTCTTTTGCCAGTCATTCAATAAAAAAAATTGTCAAATCTCGACTTCTTCATCAATATTTTGCTACACCCTGAGTTACTTGCTTAGTTTGGGGTTGCCTTTTGGTGCAGCAAAATGCCAACTGCTAGCTCAATTAAGAAAATAATTAAAAATATATCCAAACTGGGTTGTGGATCAGGGCGCCACGTGAGTTATGGCGGCCTACTCAGGAAAACCTATGGTTCTTCGATAAACCCCAGACCAACCTCTACTTCTCAAAAAAAAATGAATTTAAAAGTCAAAGTATGGAAACAACAGGTCGTTTATTCAGGAAAACTTTAAATAGAAATTGAAATGTTGAACTAAATCGTCACTTTAGACGATCCAAAAGTTTCGATTATGTGAGCTCAAGGTTCCAATTGAACGTGATCACGTAAAATTCTACAGATACCTATTTACCTCAAAAACCTTCAAATAATTATTGCATAAAATAAGTGTAAATGTAACCAATTCATCCACCCAATATAACCAATATAAATTCAAAGTTCAATAATGTCCAAATTAAATTGACATAATTCCGAATTGGTTATTATAATTTATATCAGTTCCGCAACGCAAAAAAATCAATCATTAAATGAATAAAAAAAATGTAATGTGATTTTATAGCTTATCTGACAAATTCCGCAACCATCGTATTCTCAAAACACCATGCCGATCTCCATCAATGCTGACCGCGGCGCAATCTTCCTCTCAAGGTTAAGAAGCCAAGGTCGAGGAGGTCCTTCAAAAACTCGAAACGGGAGGGAAACATAAAAGCCCTAAGAAAATACAGGCTAAGTCCATGTAACAAATCAGTACTTGAATCACGTTGTTCTGTTGGCACTTCCTGGATCTCAGCAAAACAACCCCCTGGAATGAGTGAGAAAACTCGGCCCAAAAGTCCTATGGGAATAAAACTGGTTCCAAACGGGTACAAATATGAGTTGGATACAACTTACGGAAATCAGCAATATTTCACCCCAAAATAATTGGCGATTGAAGCCAGAGAAAATCAGCACACGTGTCTTCAGTTCACTTTGATCCGAATAAAACTCGTATGGCGAGGTCTTCCCAATGGATACTTCCAACAGTAACTCCACAATATACCAGCTGATGTGTTAATTTCAAAATAATCCCAATACTGGCAGAACTTAATCCAAATTTGAAATTAACAGCAAAACGAAGATTTGTTCAATTCACAAAGATGGCGAAAATCTCCCTCCCGATTCATGACGAAACGAATATTTGCTGGTTCCCCCGAAATTGCGCAGCTCACCACATCTAACGACACCCAATTCAACTACTTATTTGAGACGAACTCCTCAAAACACCTGTAAATTAGATCAAGTTATAAGGAGAACTGCAGTATTTATAGGTGACGGGCCATTGAATTTGAAGATGAATCATTTCGATGCGATGATAGTACTAAAATTTACCAGAATATGACTTATTGTTTCCACATTTATTCACGGACAAAAATTAAACGTAAACATTTTTATGTAAGGGAAGTTTCTTTGTCCAAATCATGTGAAGAAGGGGGTTTTCGTGGCGTAGGGACAGATAGGGAAATGAGAAAAGTTGGCACCAGGCGAGATTTGAACCCACGACCTTCGTCATACCAGGACAAAGCTCTACCAACTGAGCTACCAATGCCTATGAGCAAAGCCAGCCCAATGCAAACTATTCTCACTTCTAGGATGTAAGTTTTAAGGTTATGGTGAGCAACCTTCGGCGGTTACAATCCATTGGAGGTGTTATATGGGGGTAGGAAGAATCACTTGGTATGACGAAGGTGGTGGGTTCAAATCCCGCCTGGTGCCAACTTTTCTCATTTCCCTATCTGTCCCTACGCCATGAAAACCCCCTTCATTACATGATTTGGACAAAGGAACTTCCCTTACATTTACATTATTGGCTTAATTTCGATGGTTAGGGTGTCAACTCCGATTCCTGCTAAAGTCGCTATATGTCGACGATGAATCTTGGTTGAATGTGAAAAAGACTCCTAAATAACCTCGAACATGTGTGTGATTCTTCCTACCCCCATATATAACACCTCCAATGGATTGTAACCGCCGAAGGTTGCTCACCATAACCTTAAATCTTACATCCTAGAAGTGAGAATAGTTTGCATTGGGCTGGCTTTGCTCATAGGAATTGGTAGCTCAGTTGGTAGAGCTTTGTCCTGGCGTGACGAAGGTCGTGGGTTAGTTTGGGTTAGCCTGGTGCCAACTTTTCTCATTTCCCTATCTGTCCCTACGCCACGAAAACCCCCTCATTTTCGTAACAATCTGTGTTCATTTGTTTCAAATAATGTGGGTTACAGTTTTCGTTTTATCAAGCTTTTGGGGATGCAGTCAAAATTGGCCTTAGGTTTAGGTAAGAAAACAAACCCCTTTTTTGTTACAACAGAATTATTTTACATCTTATTACTGTCGCGAAAGTGAGCTAAAATCTCGACCAACAAAAAAGGGTTTTGTTTTTTTACCTAAACCTAAGGCCAATTTTGACTGCATCCCCAAGACCTATAAGCTTGATGTTTAACTAGTCAGTCAAGACTACCCTCCCGCTCTGTTTTCTTTATATGTATCTTGTTCATTATTTTATAATGACCTATCTGGTTTTTGAAGTGATGTATATTTTCTGAACGGTAAATATGACTTGTTTGATCTTTACACATCGGGGTTGGCGTTACAACTTCGCGAATGATCTGTTTTGAATAATGTCCCTTACAAAAGTTGGAATACGTGGTGACATTATACATAGTCAAGGAAAGGACATCATAAATAATGTTATCAATATTATGGAGACAGAGGGTGGCTTTTCGATTAATTTAAAAAACTACAGGCAAAGTTCAAATTCAAAAAACATTTATTCACCAATTTAAGAAATTCAACATCATAGGACATAAAGGAAAACCGATATATGTGAACTGTATATCTCATTTGCTCATTGATATTTATCTAAGAAACATACGGGAATCATATTTTGCAATCAGAATTGCTCTAAAGTTAACGCAACAAAAAAGGGGCCTGATTGATAGGCAAAGCGGCCGCGGAAGGTGTAACAAAATGGGCAGTTGATTCTCACTTTCCAAATTCAAAGAATATCTAAGTATGGTATAATATGTATTTTAGGGAAAGAGCAATGGCTGCTACTGGGGTGTAACTATACATATACGTATCAAAAAGTGTCAAAAGAAGCTAATAAAACATGTTTGTGAAGAAGCAAGCACATCTTCTGCATCAAAATTTTGTATCAGGTCATTTTTAACGTTACATCATTTTAAAACGTCGTTCGTTAGAGATTTAAGTTATTTACTTTTTTTTTATTTTAAGATTATTTATTGAGATAAAGTTATGTTTTCTTGAATCTTAGGAATGTAAAATCTATGTTAGTAATTCGAAGTGTAGTCTTTCTAGAGTAAGCTGATTCCTTTATAAAATCTACATATTTTTGGAATCAATAAAGCTTTTTCAATTTAAAAAAAAATATATTATGGAAAATATATAGCTTTTGTGTTAATTCTGGTGCGCAGTCTATGACTGGAATAAAAATAGTATATTGTAGTCCTAGGCGGTAAAGTGACATTTTTCCAGGCTGAACTGTACGGTCGAGCTTTAGCGAGGCCGGACACTTCTTGAAGCCTGGAAAAATCACTTTATCGCCGTGGTCTACACATTATTTTTCTGCTGACACGGAAAAATAGTAAAAAAGTACAGGACTTTATAAAAAAATGCATGCCCGAGCTGGAATTTTAACCCAGGTCCTTCCGCACGTCAGGTTAGGATCGAATCACTGAGCCACCGGGGCCGGAAATACTCAAATTTCAGGTTTCAGCCGCCATGTTGCATTTGTCTTGTATCTTGTATATGTATTAGTCACTGTAAAGCTGGCTTCTCACGACCCGTGATATTACAGGCCAGGCCGCGCCAGCTCGCGCCAACGCGCTGTGGGAAGACGTCCGCCCGTGGTAGTCCGAGACAATCTGGGGTGACCCGTTCTATCCGCCGCGAGTCGGTATCTTTGAAGGCCCGATCCGGCGCGAGCATGCCTGTGGCGGCCCGTGGAAAAACGGGTATTGTCCACAAGAAAAGATGTATTGAATGTCTACCGACAGGTCGATATTCGTTGAGGTCGGATCGTGTCTATGTAAATATGGAGTCGACGATTGTTGCAGTTAGTGAATTTTTGACTTTGTATGAAAGTGAGCTCGCTCTTTGGAACACTGCTCTTTTTAAAAGATGATGTCCACCAGCGTCTTTTCTTTTTTGCTTTGTTCAGTGAATAATGTCCACTGAATAATATGACAGTTACTGCAGCAACATTCATTTGATCCTGCGACATTTTTGCACCAACGGATCGACTGAGCCTCGCGCACCGACTAGAGAATACGCGGCGCGGCCTGCAATATAGCGGGCCGTGGGAATGGAGCCGCCCGAAGTCTCTTGAGTGGATCCGGGCTTGCTCAAGCCCGCGCGGCTTGGCCCGGCCTGAAATAACACGGAAACACGGGCCGTGGAAATCCGGCTTAACAAACAGCGACGTAAAAGTGTGAACTACTTTGCATCCTGAATGTATAGGATTCAATCTACTCAGAATCCAAAAGAAATATCTGAATAAGATGGTATTACATTCCATTGAATATCAATATACCTATTATGCTTCAATCACATGCATTCAGAAAATGATCTTGTAACGCCCTCTATTGGAAATAGTTGAAAACATTTTTACCGTCTAGCCATTTTTCACTGCTTTGTCGGCCTAGCCTTAGAAAGTCCCACTTTCTCGTCTCTTTGGCGTCAGTAAAATTCAGTTTTAATATCGTGTCGGCAGAAAAATATATTATGCGTTTGGTTCAAAAGTTATTTAAAATAGGCAACACAGAACAATCTTATAAGTTCAATATATGTAAGAAAAGGTTCAAAGTACGTCCAATTATCTTCACAAAAACCAACCTACCCTTACACATTATAATGGATCTTCCCACTGGAAAGGAACTCGATAAATTATAGGTTCATCTTTATATCTTGCTAAAAACATTTTTGATAGCAATACTTTTTTGATAGGATTCTGTTTTGATATACATATAAAAACAACCTACGCCACTGGTATATCGATCCATCGGCCAGTGATCGGCTCTCACTGGTCCCGGCGCGGTACAATGGATCAAACAAATCATGAAAGCTGTTACGTGCCGCTTAGTAATATGGGTGAGCTGTGCGACACCGTATATCGGGTACATATATTTTTTTCGTTGTTGGTCGGTTCACTTATAATATTAGACGGTACGTCACAACTTTCATGCTGTGTTTGGTCTATTGTAGCAGTTTTTTCGATGTTTTCAACTGAGTTTGAAATTACTATACGGTTCTTAGTTGAATCGTACTCTACTATACTATATTAATGTCTTTGTATAGCTATTATGCTTATAAACACTATTATCTATTTATTAAAAAAGAGCTGCTCATAACGTAGTTTAAATATTTCAGGTAAATAACTTGTTGTTGAATTGCCCTATCCTATTGTCATAAGTTCGTAATTCACGCAAACGCAAAAATTCCGTTCCGTAGATTTAAAAAACTGATGATTTAGAAGTGGAACTTCCTTTGCTGCGTTGTGATAATTTGTCGTCAATGTGGAGTGAGTTGGAAAAAATTAAACACAAATGAAACGTCCTCTCTGTCTATCTCTCTCTGTAGATAGAGGAAAGATATATAAAACCGGTTATCAACCAAGGTTCCAGTGTGAAGATTCATTATAATCAAGGGATAGAAAGAGGTCCAATAAGGGGGACGCGGTGGCCGAGCGTGTAACACGCCGGCTTGAGAGACCGTTAGTTCTGATTGACGTGGGTTCAAGCCCCGCGGTGGGCAGAAATCATTTTCTGTTCTGTATTTAGTGGCACTCTCACTGGCTAACGCTACTGAGTAGACTGCAGTATTATCAATTACTGACAGTCGAAAAGTTTAATAGTTAGCCTAAATTAATTGGTCCTGCTAGTTCAATATATAACTAGGTGATGTTCTCCATCTTCAACTTAGTTAGAACTGCAATGGTCCTGGGGTTGGCGAAAAGGGCCTTCAAGGCCTACTCGCCGGGCAGTGGTTTGCCCCCCCCAACCATACCAATACCAAATACCAATACCAAGAGGTCCAATATATCTTCACAAAAATATCTATTTAAATTGCTCTACGCGTTTCGGCGGTTTGCCATTGTCAAGAGCTAAAAAGTTAACATAATATATCACATTTATCAAGGGACGAGAACATCATCTCTTAAATTGTGCAGATGTTTTCGTCCCTTGATAAATGTGATATATTATGTTAACTTTTTAGCTCTTGAAAATGGCAAACCGCCGAAACGCGTAGAACAATTTAAATAGATATTTTTGTGAAGATATATTGGACCTCTTTCTTTCCCTTAATTATATAAAACCGGCTTCACACTATGTGGCCTTAGTGGCCAACTAGGCAAATGTTGGCGATGCGTGGAGTTTTGAACATGTCTGTAAGTCGGTAGATGAAATACAACTCAATGGAAATTATGCCATTTGAGTTGGCTTTTCGTATAGAAAATATTTCTTTGATGTATATCTCATTTACCGACTTACAGACATGTTTGAAACTCCACGTATCGCCAACGTTTGCCTAGTTGGCCACATAGTGTGGAGCCTGTTTAACGTAGTGAGAATGACAAAGAGAGCTATATAACGAAAAACACTTTGGAATCAATTCTTACCTACTTCAAATGACGGGTGGCCTGTGCTACGTTGCAAGGTAATTTTCATGTGTCTAGGCTGTGTGATATGATTATTTGATAATATCCGTGTGAGTATATTTAAACCATCAAAATATTATCAAAAATGATATTTCCAAGCCTATTCTGAGCCAACAAATGAAAAAAAGATATGACGTCGTGAAAATGAGAAAGAGACCGGATATTTGAACAAACATTTTATACTGTTATATATCTTTTGAAATTATCTCTCTCTCTCTCTCTTCCTGATTCTCTCATTCCCTAGTTTGGAAGAAGTTTCACTTCTGCCACGTGTATGATGTTGACATGATTTTTTTACAATCCGTTCGTTAGGTACGTATCCAGTACGTCTGCGCTTACAGTCCGTCAAACTATAAATACCGCTTTTTGGAGAACGCCAAGACACGATTGCCATTATGACACCTATAACCACTAGTCATAAAATATTTCGACTGATTGCTCTCTATTTTTCAGTAAAAAACAATTACCCAGTAAGTGATGTAGGCTATCACTTCAAATATTGTTTAAAAAAAAAACTCTGACACCCTGATTCAAAATCATGGCCAGTCACTTTTTCGTCTATGCCACTCATAGCAGACAACGGCGAAGAGCTCTAGGATCTCAATTCCTTCACAAAATACGTTTTTATATTATTTCAATAAATCTTAAATTCTCAAGAGAAATAACATTTTGCATTTTCCTTAGCCTTTCTAATAGTGTAAAATTATGCCCAATAATTTTGACTCGTTTGCCAGAGAAGCTTTCGCAAAATGGGCAACTAAAATGATTTTAATGATTAAGAAAAGATTGCATTTTCCGTATGCTTTCTAACAGTGCAAAATTATGCCCAATATTTTTGACTCGTTTTTGAAATACGCTCTCGCGATGTTCGTGAAAAAAAATATGAAATTCAAAATTTAGTTTTCGATTGTTTCTTAGAGTGTGTTAATTTCAAGGACCCGTACGACATAATAATGAGACTGTCAGAAATGTTACTGTCATTATCCCAACAAATCTCGATAATCCGAAAACCTACTACCATATTCTTGAGTTCGAGTAGAATGTGTCAGAACTTAAATATATCTAAAACCAAATAAAATGTGTTTGGACTAGTTGGAAACCTCAAGAAAATGAAATAAAAAGGTCGAAGTAGCAGAAACATAAAACAGAAAAAATTGACATTTTCTTGAACGAAATGGAGTTTTCGTTCAAGAAAATGTTGTGTTGTGTTGTTTACATGTATTTTATTCTATCGCCATTAAAGTTTGTTGTCTTGCGCAATTTAGATTTTGTTCAAAAAGTTATTTTGTTCAAAAAATTAAGCTTTTTTATAAACATTTGTGTACTATTTAGATTTTCGATAATCCGAACAAAACGATAATCCAATTTAAAAAACTCAACATTGGTTAATATTTCAAAAACAATAATATCTGCAAAAAAACTGCTTACGCCACTGGATTTACGTAAAAAGTTCTATTGGAACCCGTTTTCACATTTCCGAAACCTATCAGATATCTGAGATACGAGGGTTGTCCAAAAATGCAAATTTTTCAAAATCACCCTGTAGCTCGAAAACTTAAATGTCTATGAGATTCTTGTTTATGGCATCTTTCGTTTTACAAAAAAGTATTTGCAACCAAACGGGGACACCCTGTACACTGTGTCTCATTTTGTTGGAACCTCAGGGTATTTCAGCTATCAATGAAGATAGAGCATTGCGGTTTTCGCGAACCCAGGCTACTTTTCGATGAAACTCACTAAACTCGCAGACAGAAATAATCTATATCGTTTCCCTTCTTAGATAGGGTGAAAACGAAAGTTTGCACTTTCTGGGGTGCTTTCATATCTCGCACACTACTTGACATAGAACAAAAGTAAGCATTGGTAGACCGGCTCCACATTATGTGGCCAACTAGGCAAATTGTTAGCGATGCGTGGTATTTGAAACATGTCTGTGAGTCTGTAAATGAGTTATAACTCAATGGAATATATGCCATATGAGGTGGGTAGTCTTAAAGAAAATATTTCTTTGATGTATATCTCATTCAGCAACTTACAGGCATGTTCCAAAATCCACACATCGCCAACGTATGCCTAGTTGGCCACATAGTGTGGAGCCGGTTGTACTGATAGATATTTTTGCGTATAATGCAGTGGCGTACTAAAAAAAATGATCGTTTATGAGCTACAGCACTAAGTTGGTATTTTTTTGAATGGGACACGATGTATTTTTTTAAAGTCAGATTCTTTCATATTTTTTTCTGATTTCACTGTCGTATCACACTTTATATTTTTTTGAGGTCTTCGATGTTGAAACGTTAAAATTGCTTTCTTACAAGTTTTTAATTCATATAATGTCGATAAAGTTATAATATTGAAGAATTTGACGTTAAAAAAAACAGGCTCTCTCATTCAAAAAATACCAACTTTGTGTTGTAACTCAGTATAAACGGTGACTCAATCATTTTTGTCCAGTATGCCACTGCATTCTACGCCAAAATGTATATCAGGAACAATCGTAAATTTTTTTCTATAGTGAACGCCAAACAACTTTCAATCTACGTCAGCGTTGCCACCAAGCTCGTTGTTATGAAGTTTGCTGGTAGCCAAATTTGGTCACAAGCAAATCACATAATAACTCGCTTGGTGGCGATTATGACGTGGATCGAAAGTTGTTTGGCATTTGCTGTATATCAAATAGTGTGCGAGATATAGCACCACAAAAAGTACAAGCTTTTGTTTTTACCCTGTATATATTATATTATCGTTTTTGAAAAATTGATCAATGGGTTTTAAAAAATATAATATACAGTAGAAATCGTTTATAGCGACCTTCAGGGGACCGACAATTTCGGTCGTTATATGCGCTAGTCGTAATAACCGGGTTTGAAGCCAAACATTAAAACGTTTTGTCATAACATAGTATGTATTTTTACGAGAAAAACAAAACATCAACCCTCATTATGCAGGGTGTCCCTGAAATGACTGTACAACGCTTAACCACAAATTCCTTGACCGAAAATAAAGCGATCTAGGCAAACTTACCTATATCCAAAATTGCTTCGTTAATTCTACAGAGGGCGTCAAAGATTTAAAGAAAAAATGGTTTTTCCAACATTTCTCAAAAACGTACAAATCGATTTTGATAATTTTTGGTACCTAATCTTGGACCATGAAATTACGTTTTTTGTTTCTATAGCGAACGGTTGTAATTGATCGGAAGTGTTATAAAAGTGACTTCACATGTTATTTCTTTTGATGTTTTTTGGAGTTGACTTTTTGATAATTCAGATGCTTTTATCTAATAGTTCAATGTATTGGGGAGTTTTTCTCTCTCTGGATAAATTTCGCTGGGATAAGTGGTTCTGCCAGAAAAAAAATATTTTCAATAAGGTACACAGATATTTTATTATTGATTTATTTTTTTGTAGCATAACTACTTATGCCAGCAAATTTTTTCAAGTGAGGAAAAAACTTTCTCGCAAACTGGAATATAAGATGAAAACATCTGAATCATCATAAAGTCAATTCCATAATAATCAAAAGATATAGCTGGATATGACGTCACTGATTTTTTAAGGAATTGGCTTTCTGATGATCTAGATGTTTTCATCTAATAAGCCAGTGTGTAAGAGAGTTTTTTCCTCTCTTGAAAAAATATGCTGGGATAAGTAGTTATGCTAGAAAAAAAAATCAATAGTGAAATAACTGTGAAGCTAGTTGAAAATAATTTTTTTTTAGCACAACCACTCATCTTAGCAAAATTTTTCAAGAGAGAGAAAAACTCCCCAATACTTTAAACTTTTAGATAAAAATATCTGAATTATCAAAAAGTCAATGCCAAAAAAATCAAAAGAAATAACTACATATGACGTCACCTTTATAACACTTCCGGTTAATTTCATTTGGTCGCTATAGAAACCAAAAACGTTATTTCATGGTCCAAGACTAGGTACCAAAAATTATCAAAATTGATTCGAACATTTTTGAAAAATGTAGAGAAAACCAAATTTTCTTTGAATCTTTGAAGCCCTCTGTAGACTTAACGAAGCAATTTTGGATATAGGTAAGTTTGCCTAGATCACCTTATTTTTGGTTAAGGAACTTGTGGTTGAGCGTTGTTCAGTCATTTCAGTGTCACCCAACTAACACTACAGACCTTTTATAACTGGACATTTACCGAAATCGCTACTTAGTATCAGATGTCTTGAAAAAGTCTGTTATTTTTTTTGCTTTTTGAATTTTACATTTTATTCCTTCTCCATGTTGTCCCGCATTTTCTTAAAATTGTTCTGGTTCTGGTTAGTGCCCAAATCTTCATTGAACAAAATAAACTTTTTCAAAGTTCTTAGGGAATCAAGAGCCTCGTTCCTCGTTTCATCGTGTTTAATATCTGTTCTTTCATATTGTTGAATGTAAATTCTTTCCTTTATTCACATTTGTGTTTTCTTTCTCCAGAAGCCAACTGATATGTGCTTTTTCTTCGACGGTGAAGACTTCCTTTTCTTCTCTGCCATTTCAACTTTTGAAACTTCAGTTTCGCAGAATATGAGCACTATGTGATATCTTAAGCTAAACCAACAAAATAACAAATTGAAAAAAATCAGCGCTAGGGGAATTCACAAAGCACAGTCTATATCTTTCAGCGGTAGCCTCAGATTTGACCAAGCTTCGCTCCGTCGTTATTTACGATGTATGTACCCTAAAATCGAGCAGTTTTTCGTCGTTATGAGCAATATGTTGTTAAACGATGTTGCTATAGACGGTTTTTTAGTACACAGGCTCTTATGGAAATGGGTCGAGATATAGGGATTTGGTCGTATTATACTATATGTCGCTATAAGCACTGTCGTTATTAGCGGTTTCTACTGTAGTATGGGTCTTTTTTGATAAACCACGTCAATCATCCCAATTTTCATAATTTGCAATCAAAATTTTGCAGTAGACCATGAAAACCAAGAATTTTAGTTATTGTTCACTTGGTAACGGCTTTCAACTTTCATGTGTTTGAAGTATATTTGCGATTATGACAAAAAACCAGAGTTTCGAAGAATTTTAAAATATGTTTTAGTTAGGTATACCTACAGTCTGTTCATGGCTTTCCTGCGGTCACGTCACAGTATTTGACGTTTGGCAGTATGTCGTAGATTGATTGCTCAACATGTCAGACCTGTGGAAGTACTATAACTGTATGTTGCCATCAATAAAGTGAATTGAATTGAATTGAATGTGACATTTGTCAAATTGATCCAAAAGACCCTCGTCCAGACGTACGTGATTTTGTTTTCAATGTGTAAGAGAGAGACGAAAAAGTATGACGTAACCGCAGGAAAGCCATGAACAGACAGTACCTTTTGAAATACATCTCAGATGCCGCTTGGACATTCTCATCACCTACTTAATACAAAATAACTCAACTTAAGAAGTGTCGTGCCGAATAACGATCAAACTCCAGTTGATATAATTTTTTGTAAGTGTTCACAACTTGATGTTTGACGTCGAAAATCACCAATTTGCATAACATAAAGAAAATATACCGAGAGTATCAAGAGCTTTTTATGCACGAATATGAACTGTATTTGCGGTAGTAAATGATGATCGTATTATGTTTGGATGAACCAACATATGATGGCACACTTCTTTTAAAAATTGAGTGATCGTTATTCTCTGCAACCCTTCATATCAAGATTTTCGATAGTCTGGTTTCCTGCCATGATCGCAAATTCACATAATACATACAAAAGTTGGGACCTCTGTTGCTGTTACCAAGTAAACAATAACAAACATCGTTGGTTTGCATGGCCTACGGCAAAATTTTGAAAAATGGAATTATTGTTGTGGTTTACCAAAATGTACCCATACTATATTAAATTTTTGAAAAGCCTGTAAAGAGACAAGTCAATTTCTTGATAAATATACAGGGTGTTTATTAATTGGATGCCGATACTTCAGGGTGATAACTCTTGAATGATTTTAAGACAAAAACTTCATATGGACATAGGTCCGCAAGAGCCTAATTTTCAAGATACACAGTATTGAAATTTCAGAAAATAAATGATTTTTTCATAATTACTTTGATACTATTCCAGATATCTTTATGATATTTGGTACACGTCTTCTATGAATTAATATGCATTTTGCGATGTACAAACAATTTTATTATTTTAACCAGTGGCGTCCGTACGGGTTTTGCACTCAATATTTTTGGAGAAAAAACTTGTACGCCACTGCTTTCTTCAAAAATAAAAATTATTTTTGAAATCTCTATTTATTTCTGAGCCAATTTGTCCTCTTGATTTTTTTTCGACCGACGCATGGTTTTCGTTAAAAAAAATAAAATCTACTTAATTGCATTGCTGTGTCTTCCAATATTTTTAAATCAGTGGCGCCCTCTCTAATATTCCCATGCATAGAAGACGTGTACCAAATTTCAAAAAAATCTCTGGAATAGTATCAAAGTAATGATAAAGAAAGTTTTTTTTTTATTTCAACTAATTGACCCTGTATCTTAAAATGTACGCTCTTGCGAACCTATGTCCATATGAACTTTTTGTCTTAAAATCATTCAAGAACTATCACCCTTAAGTATCGGCATTCAATTAATAAACACCCTGTATAGGGTGTCCCGTTAAAATTTCCCAACATTGGTCAATATTCCCAAAACGATAATATCTGGAAAAAAACGGATCACGTCACTGGATTTTACGTAAAAATTTCTACCAGAACCCGTTTTAATTTATCAATCGAAGTTCCAGGATGAAGATCCATAGTATACTAGGGGAGAAGGAAGTGGAGTCCTCAATTCTTCACAAATTTATTAATAACCTAAAACCCTCGACGTGTTTCGGCTTATCTAGCCATCATCAAGAGGAAGTCTGGAGATAAAATTGACAAAGTAATGTTAAAATGTCTAAAATAAAATAAAAGGTAACTTACAGACTAACAATTATTGTATATCACATTACTGTAGGACGGACGAAATGGAGCGCACCAGACTAAAATGAACATTGAACATGAAAAACATATAATGCAAATTACAACCCTTAAAATTTTTGACAGGATTAAACAAATCAACCTAACCTCACACAAACATCAGCTGTTGTTTGACAGATGTCAGGAAGGAAAGAAACCATCAGTGTCAGGAATGAGGTGTTCTGTCGACTATATGGACCATTGAGTTTTATAAGGCTTTAGAGAAGGAAACCTTCAAAAATAATGGCACCATCATCCAATTTTGGACGTATGTCTTGAGAAATTCACTGTATCGCTGTCCTTGTCGAGCTATATCTATCTGCGTCGCCGAAAACTGACCTGCTTTGGACGCGGTTGCCGATTTGGGCAAATCTTCATCAATGAAAATTCCTCTGTGTACGAAATTGATTGATAAGACATGATACAATGAAAATTAAGGAGGATTGAGTATTGTTCATTTTTCAAGAAGGTGCATCAAGGTTCACTATTCTAGATTATCGCATAATCAGACACATTTACAACCATGATTTCGTGTGAATCAACTCAATGTTGAACAACGGTGATAGTGTCTAATGATGATATTATTTCATATCATAAATAATGTGAAACATTTTTGTGCTACTCAAAGCTTAATTACTAACATTCGTTAAATAATGATTTTTTGTGCATTGGATACAGGCGATACATAGTAAATATTAGTCCTAGTACACGGCAACGCTGCCTTTAAACAGCTGGTTTCGATTTTGAAGGTAGTGCGGTGATGCCATGGGGTTTCAACTTGAAAACTTCTACTTTCGTGCTTGTGAAGTGTTGTATTGTGACTTTATTTGTGAAAAATGGTAAGATTGTGCTTGCAGTGTCAAAAACTGGACCATTCGGATCCAGAAATCACCATTCACAGGTAAGTGTCAAATTTGCATTGAGCATTGACTGGAGAGGGATCCAGTGGTTTAGAGTGTAGGCATCATCATGTGTAGGCATCATCATATTTCATTCATGAAAATGAGGATTTTTCAATCTTCAGGAAGTTTAAATGTTTGTTTTTATTCGTGAATAGGTAACAACGAAAAAATGAAACTGATTTGGAAAAAAAGCCTGAATGGTAGTGTCGAGGGTAGTGTTTTATGCAATAGGAACAGATTGTTCTCAAATAAGAAAGGATATTCATATTACTTGAATACCTATTCCATTATTTCCTCGATTATTTCATACACAGTCAAGATGAATTATTTATTGGATACTTCCTCAACTGTCTTATTTTTGTTTTTTTTTATTACAATAAGGTTGAAGTCTTCAGTAAGAATGCTTACTTTTACAATTATTATTATTATAATCACTTTTTAGAGCTCTTGAAACCTCGCGTTTATCTCGAAATTAACTTTTTGACATATCGCCCTCTTTGCCTGTACCTTTCAATTGGAATTAGAAATTTTGACGACGCCCAGTCTTTCTTCCTGTAAAAGCGAAATATAGTTTTTCCAACAATTTGCTCGAAACCAATCAATAGACTTTTATGAAGGGACATTTTTGTCAGAAACGTCAAATAAAAAAGATAAAGGGGGTCTAAATTAATATATAAAAAAACCTTGTACAGGGCACAGCTAAATGGACCACGCAATTCACTTTTTAATTTGACGTTTGGAAAAAATTTTTAAATTAAAGTTCAATGGTTGAAAATAGATATTTACCCTGTTCTCAAGGCTTCCGAATAAACCTTTACATTTTAAAACGTGCCAGAAAAAATGGCAATTTTATTTTTAAGGTAGGTATAGGATATATAAAAAATGTTTAATTTTCTGGAGAATGCGAAAAGTGAATAGAAACTGCAAATATTGGTACTTGCAAATTGAAGCAGGGTACCTACGCATTATGTATTGTTTATTTGCCCATACTTCTTTGAATGTATATCTAGACATAAATGTTTTTGGGCCAAATTTATGTCTAAACATACAAAATTAAATTTATGTCTAGACATTAATTTAAAGAAGAATAGACCAATAAACAATATTGCTTACCTGCTTCAATTTGCAGTTATACCAATATTTGCGGTCTTTGTTTAGTATGACTCCTGCACCATATTTCTTTGAATTTATCTCCACTCACTTTCCAGCACTGATAATCATTTTGGTATAGTTAAAAATAGTTTTTCGGCCATTTATTTATAATACTTTTCGCCTGTACATATACTTATGTATTAGAAACAAGAAAAGTAAAACGTTGCTGTTTCCTATTTTTTATATTTTTTTCTTGTTATCCAATTTTAGATTTTCAAAAAATGAAGAGCTGCGAAATATTTGGTGTTCTTTGGTCAGGATTGACGAGGACCGACTTCGAATCAAACCTCCCTTTTTGTGTTCGGCCCATTTTAACCCACAAGACTATTTACGTGACATTGATGGAATCAAATATTTAAAACCGGGAAGCTTGCCAATCATGACTCACCGGCAAACCATACAGTTTCCCGTCTCCAAAAACAAAAATCATATGGCAAATTGAGTAAAATGGCCTTAGAGATATGTAAGAAAGGCGAAATATATTTTGTATTTTGGTTGTCATTTTATTCGGAACCGTAATTCATTATTGTCGGAAGAACAGCAGGAGATTTCATTTTTAATGTTATGAAAATCTCAATTTTTATTGATTCAGAAAGTCAAAAATGTGATATACTGTCATATAACAATAACGACATAGGTACCTACCCAAATTAATATTCATTTATATTTTTCATACAAAACGGTTGAAACTCGAAATGTGCCGCCGCTGTTCCAGATGAAAATCGAGTTCGGACGTACGTATTATAAGAATCACATGTTCTCATGCGGTGTTGCCCGATGGGTTCGGATTCCTCGTTTTATCTCTTTCCACTCATAGTGTTGTCTCTTTCGCACTTACTGTGATGTTGGCGTCAAGACTAATACCATTTTATGAATGGGATGCCCAGTCTATAGTATTTAAAGTCAATGATATGGACTAACCTAGCTGCTTCAATGAACGTGGCCCCCACCATATATTCGACAGAACGCCTCATTCCTGACACTGATGGTTTCTTGCATTCCTGACATCTGTCAAACAACAACAGCTGATGTTTGTGTCAGGTTAGGTTGATTTGTTTACTTCTGTCAAAAATTTTAAGGGTTGCAATTTGCATTTTATGTTTTTCATGTTCAATGTTCAATGTTCATTTTAGTCTGGTGCGCTCCATTTCCTCCGTCCTACAGTAATGTGATATACAATAATTGTTAGTCTGTAAGTTACCTTTTATTTTATTTTAGACATTTTAACATTACTTTGTCAATTTCATCTGCAGACACCCTCTTGATGATGGCTAGATGAGCCGAAACGCGTCGAGGGTTTTAGTTAATAATTAAATTTGTGAATAATTGAGGACTCCACTTCCTTCTCCCCTAGTAGAACCCGTTTTCACATTCCCGATATGGAGGGTTTCCAAAAATGCAACCTTTTCAAAATCACTCTGTGATTCAAAAACTGAAAAGCCTATGACACTTTTGTTTATGGCATCTTTTGTTTCACAAAAAAGAAGCTCAGGTACGTCAAATCGTCTTAACCGCAAGTTGTAGTATCTTAAGTAGTAAACGAGATAACCCGCAATTGCAACCAAAATGGGACACCCTGTACATGACCAAATTTTCAGAACGATTCATTGACCCGTACACATCTAAGGTACCATCCACCGTGATACACCCTGTATGATGAGGGGTATACACTGTTGAAGTTATCTAATTCCTGATAAACAGAAAAATTAAAAGTAGATAGGTGCCTTCACAACTGAGAATATCGAGTTCTAGATTTTTGATTCTATAAATCAAGGATGAGGCTCGTAAATGTAGAATGTTTATTATACATTTGGTAGAAATGCTAAATTCTATAAATCGATTATAAACATTATTTGATCGATAATTACAAAGCAAATATAACGGAGGTGAGACAGTCGTTGTTTTGTTTTGAATAAGACATTACTTCTAGGGCGTCATCAGCGATTACACTTCAACAATTTCCCCGATGGTTCCAGCTCTAATAATTCACTGTACAAATGAAATTGAGGTTAGAGGATTCAGTGAGCTGGGACTGTATCGAATATCTGCTTCGGAAAAAGAGGTCAAAATGTTAAAGGTTTGTTTGACATTTACTATTTTAGTTTTTATGATTAGTGATTTCTAGACAAAGCAAAATAATAAGCTGATATACGAAAATCTCTTTTTATATTATTGCATTGTAAAGATATTGATATAGGTACCTAAATGAATAGTGATGACATTTTTCTCTTCTATACACTTGTCCACTTCAGGTGGTGAAATTAGTGGAAAATTGCCTTTTTAATCTTGTTTCTGACCACCATCAATAGGTATTGAATTGTTGTAAAAAATATATCAAAGAAGATGCTTTTAATCAAGGAGTTTAACACAAATTAGTGAGCCTGAACTCATCATTATTTTATTCGATTTGTTTCAATGTTTCCATTAGCTTCCATAGCCTACTATTATCCAGAACTTGTTTGACTTTTCCAAAATCATAGATTTCCACCTCATTATTGGAAAAGATATTGAGTGTATTATATTTTTGGAAAGCTCAGAGCGAGCCTATTCCAAGTAACTGACTGAAAATGAACAGGTTGTCCCATTTAAAAAAACCTATGTTTGCGTTATATCTCCGAATTGGTTACCCCTAGAGAAAATCAGATTACATCACCGGATTCTACTAAAAACAATTTTTTAGAAATACATTTGTACTTTTTATTGAAATTTTATGACAGCTGAAATACGAGGGTTGCCTGAAAATGGAAAATTTTCAATTTCGCCCTGAATATCAGAATCGAAGTGACCTATGAATTTTTTTTTGTGGCATCGTTCGTTTCTTTCAAAGTAGCACAGCATCGCGAAAACCGCATCTCTACCTTCACTCATAAGGGAGATACCTCGCAAAGACAACGAAAATGGGACAACCTGTATTAACCTGAATTATTCTTGAGTTATGAGAAATTGTTATGCCAATTTTGACAATTTCAATCAAGGATAACTTGATTTTTCCAAATGGAACTAACTAGTTTTCAAACTTTCGAATGTAGAATTTTATTAGCTTTCTGGCGTTGTAGGATATAAGGTTAAATGATACTGATATGATTGCGTCGTAATACGTTTGGATATCGGACGAATCAGAATTCAGACAAAAATGACGTGAATCAGCTCCGATTTGGTTCGGAAATTCAAATACACGTCTAAAAAAACATAAAATATGGTTCAAACTCAGCAATGAGAAGACATTTCACTGTATACCAAAAGCTGTGTAATAACGACACTGAACTTGTTAAAAAAACTTTCAAACCCTGAAATATGGATATTTTATGACCTTAAGATGCCATAACAGGAACGTCAATGATGGAGCTCAGTGACGTCACCAATATGGGATCGATTCGGTTTAATGTTCGTGGATTTCCGATTCCCTAGTTACGGCGCAACCTTAACATATCAATTGACTCTAAGTAAGTACAGCCTACATAAAGACATTTCATGGTCAGCAATACCAATAAATCAGAATTCTCCAACTCTGAGGAACAATGCGATGTTATTTTTTTTAACATGATTTCTTTCAAAAAATAACGATTTTCGAATAAATAAACGGTTCGTTAAGGATATCATGTTTGGTAAATAAAGTCAAACTGAGAAGCCCAAATATGTAATAATACAGGGTGTAACAAATTCGAATGTATAGCATTGGTAACTCGAATTCGAGTCTATAGCATTGGTAACTCGTTAATCATAAGATACAACGTTGGTTTGATGGAGAAAGTTGCGCAATTTGAATCTCAATAAAATGCCGTGACATATCATTATTTTCAGGAAGCAGAGAGTTATTCAAAAAATGTAAAAACAAGTTGATGATGGTTGCGAGAATTCGAAACTTCGGAAATCAATTTCGACCATGCTATCTTGAAGAGCAGAAAAAGTGGCCATGAAAATGTGTCATTCGTTTTCAATTATCTCTTCAAATAAATTCAGATATCTCCGAAAGTCTTCGGAATTTTTAAAGTTTCGAAGCGGCATTTTTTCGAAATTTAAGTTGCGTAACTTTGCCTTCTTTTAACCAACGCTGTTCTCTTATGGTTAACGAGTTACCAATGCTATACATGGTGTAACAAATTCGAGTATATAGCATTGGTAACTCGTCAACCATAAGAAATACAACTTCGTTTAAATGTAGGTAAAGTTGTGAAATTTCAATCTCATAAAAATGCCCCTTCGAAACTTGGAAAATTCCAAATACTTCCGGAAATATCCGACAATAACCGTTTTTTTTCGGAATCTTTTTTTATTTTGTCCTGAATTTATTTGAAGAGATAATTGAAAACGAATGACCATTTTCATGGCCACTTTTTCTGTTCTTCAAAATAGCATGGTCGAAATTGAAATCCGTCCGTCGTTTCAATTTCTCGCAACCATCATCCATTTTTTTTCTCAAATACGAACCTAACTTTTTAATTTATTTTTAGATAAGTCTTCGCTCCTTTAAAATAGTGATGCACCATTCTTTACTATTTTTTGTTCTATTTTTGTTTCATTTCAATTTACTTTTGCAAACTTGGAGCTTGGAGCCTGAGAAGCGACAAAACTTTTCTAGCCAAAAAGTTTAGGTGGGAGATATGATGCTATCTGTCATAGGCTTCGTCAGCTGTTTATCAGTCCGAGTGTTCAATCAGTTTCGAGTGTTGTCGAATTTCACGATTACCATGGTTAACATATTATTATGTAGTTTATCGTAAGCCCTGGTCGATCAGTGGATCAATCATTTGTGGTTTGAGGTCCATTACTCTGATTACGTGAACATTTTGATAAAAGTGGAACGTAAAAAACATGATATTGCGCTATGACTTGAAAACAAATGAATATCGGATAAAAACATATGGATTTTTTTACATTGTTTTCGCTTGTATAATACACTCCTGAAATTTGGTTCGTTCCTCCCTACTCACCCTGTATACAGGATGTAAATTAAGTAAACTTGTAAAAACTTTAACTTGCAATGCGGGGAATAATAAGATATTTTATCGCCACTGCCATGGATCACCAAGAGAAATCACAATTTTTACTCATATCAAGTACATTTCTGTCATCAAATATTTTGTTTCCCTTGGTTTTTCATGGTTTCCCATAACGGTTGCAATTAATTATAGCATTATTCGCCCGCATTGCAACTTTACACTATGTTAATCAAAGTGAAATAACTAAAAAACGGGCTATGCAACCAATGTATTTTTCGAAAGAGGAAAATGAGGAGATCTTGAATCTATATTAAAATATAGGGCATTCCATTTGAAAAAGTTAAACTTTTCCACATTTTCCCGATTTCCAATAGTGATATGTTCTTTCTCTTAATTACTATAAAATCAGGAAAAATCAAGCAACTTTCATTTGAACATTTTTTTTGTATCTCTGGTTAATAGGGTTTCTAAAGGGGTGGCAAATTATAAGGAAAAACCCTGTACACATAAGTAAATATTTTTAATTGTCAAATGAACGTTTGATTTTTCAATCATGCTTTATGTTTGTTTTTGTTGGAAGTTCATGAGTACCTAGTATAAAGAAAAACATATCAGGCACTTTGACTACGTTTTATTTTTGTTGAACAGCATCAAAAATCCTCCTATATCAAACTTCAAAATATCTTTTTATTTTTATTCTGTGCCCGGACGCGCCCGAACTATAAGTATTATTTATCCTCGTCGCCCCGCGTTTGACAGCTTCCATCGTATCCAATATAACTTGGATACGATGAAAGTTGCCAAAAATCTCAATTTCAAGTCAAAAGTTATCATTGTTATCATGACTACGATCCACGCGACGCGTTCTGAAAGGATAAAAAATTTTGGATATATAAAAAACTTTGGATATTGATAACTCGCGTATTAACTTTCTGCATTATTTGAAAAAAAACAAGTGTGACACATCATTGTTTTCAGAAAGCAAAGAGTTATTCAAAAATTGATTACATATGTCGGATTTCAATTTCGACCGTGAAGAGCAGAATAAGTGCTCATGAAAATATGTCATTCGTTTTTAATCATCTCTTCAAATAAATTCAGGACAAAACAAAAAAGGATTTCGAAAAAAATCGGTTATTGTCGGATCCGGAAGTCTTCGGAATTTTCAAAGTTTCGAAGCGGCATTTTTTTTATATTGACATTGCACAACTTTGCCTTCATTTAACCAACGTTGTATTTCTTATGGTTAACGAGTTGCCAATGCTATATGTATACTCGAATTTGTGTCACCCTGTATATACTCAAATTTATCACAACCTGTTCAATTTAAAAAACCTGTATTCGCGGTGCGAATGAAGTGAAACTATTTTGAGTTTGAAGCTGAATCGGCACTGATGGCCCACTCTGTATATTGAGATGAGGCGGTCTGAAGTTCTCCGAGTCAGCTAGTAATCAATGAAATGTTGTGTTGGATGAATTTTGTTTTTGAATTTTTATAATTCAAATAGTTATTCTGCTATTCGGACCGGAGACAAATCCAACAAATCAAAAACCATAAAAATCGGTCCCGCCGTTCTTGAGTTAACTTCCGTCTTTTGCAAGAGGCCGAACTACCGGAAACCGAACTTCCCGGTCAAGCCACCGGATCGGACCCCGGATGTCCGGCGGCCGAACTTATGAGGTGTATTTTTTGGTGGTTGAAAAATAATACTTTGATAAAACTGTTTTCTGGTACGTGTATAAAACTACTCTGACACTTTCAAAGTCATTTGTAGAGGTAACTTTTGGCCTACCGTTCAAAAAAAGTTGTCAATCTGCCTTATATGGAGTTGATAGTAATCATTTATTTAGTAAAAGCTATACAATTTATTAATTACAATAAATAAACAGATATCACGTGCCGAATAACGGCGTGGCAAATATATAAGAATAATAATTTTACTAGTTGGGTGTTATTTTGAATTGCAACATTTCTGATGAATAGCAAGGAATTGTAAATTACTTTTTTGAAAAGAAACTGTATGTCTGGTGAAAACTTCACAGGAGACAACAAAGTTTCAAAATGAAGTCAACTACTGGCAGAAAAATTGAAATCATTTGTACGGGGAGCAGAAAAAATTAAAACTTTTATTCATGAATTAAGCGACGTTTTTAATACATCTCTCTCTCTCTGTCCTTATTCCTTACGGAATGTGGTGGTCACTGCTGTGTGTCGTTGATCAATTGTTTCCAAGATTCTCGGTTCTGTGCCTGGTCTACCAATTCGTGGAACGATTTTTTTAATACATACACCTCCAAAAATCTTGGACCCTCATGATTTTTCCCCATTTGAAATGTATCGCTTTCAACAATTTTGAAACCGCATCAAAATGAACTGATAGATCAAAAATCAAATGAACAAAGTGAAAGAAGAAAATAAAACGACATGGAAAATTGGTTTTGTATGCATTTATTATTGTGTATAATGCACTATAGAATATTTCAATCTATTCTAGGACAAATTTACAAAAATTCATGAAATCACAAGACCATGAAACTCAATCTTAACACTAATTCAGTGTAGTCTATCTAAATATTAGTATTACAGGAATATACAGTAGTTGTCATAATAATAAGAGGACCCTAACAATTTAATAAGACTTTCATCCTGCATCAGTTATCAAAGAAGTAGTTGTGCATTCTAAAACTTCAATCCATTTGTCAGTTTTCGTGTCCTGGCAATTTTTTTCAAAAACTTGTTCAGTGTTCCTTTGCCACGTTCAAAAGAAGGGTTAAGAATAAGGCTTTTTCTTTGTAATTTATAATTTTTGATAAAAACGGGTAGCATCATTCGAAATAGAAAAGCAAAAAGTATGTACTTTCGGAAAATTTCATATTGATTGAACAAAAGATAGTCTGCTAGCTATATCTGTGCATCTGTACATAAAATGTATTGTTACATAATTCGAAAAAAAAACGTAAGTGACAAAGTTACCCGGCTTTGCGGTAGGTGTTTGTTTGTATTTCTGAAAATGTTGAGAAATAAATATAATTTTTCATTGAACAAAAACATACTATTTTTATATTTAAAATTTTTTGATAATCCCTTGAATGGCTATAAAGGGGGTGGCAATATTTCAGGAATGTGTACTGGGTGGCCAAATAAGCGAGGTAAGCGGCTGTATCTCAGAAACCACTCATTGTAAAGTCTTGCGGTAAAATTTTATAACTAAAGTGGCCAAAAGAAAACACTGAAAATAATTTTCAAAGTCACACCTACACTGCTAGGGGGCGTGATAGCTATGGTCAGAAAGAAAAATCGATTTTACTCAAAAATTTCCAATTATAAGTTGCTAAAAGAATACCAACACTGTTATCCTCGTGAGATTTTGCATCTCTTTTCTTAACCACTTTTGATTGTAGGGCATCAGATAAATACGGGGAAGAAGGGTGAGGTCTGACTTATTGAAAGGCCTATAACTTTAGTTAGACTCAACATATTTCAGCAAATAAGATCTTGTTTGAGAGAGGAGGCCTTGTTTATCAAGAGAAAAATATAGTCATGAGAGATAGGTTTACACTGCTCCCTCTAGGGTGCGCCAATGAAAGTTCATAGTTTTGTTGATATTATTCCGAAATTTCAAATAGAATGATCTAATTATTTCAACAAAAACAGAAGATAGATCAAATTAACAAGAAAAAACCTGGAAACCGTATCTCGATAACGTCACGCATTCAAAAGTTATTGACTTTTTCTAATGAACCCGTTTGTTCTTATACCTTTCCACTTGGATAGTCCATGGTAACCAAAAACAAACTTTGACAGAGCCGTCAAATCTTTGTTTGGAACAGTTCAATCAATTTTGTTTTTATATTATTGTGTCTTGTTTGAAATGCCTCTTACAAATGAAGAAGCCTCTGTCAGGATAGCGGTCTTTCACGAGTTTTTCCAAAACGCGGCGATTGCTGAAAGACAGTATGAATCACGGTATCCAGAACGTCAGCATTACGATGGGAGAGTATTTCCACGCCTGGCACAGCGATTACGCGATACTGGCAGTTTTCGTCGACCGAAATTCCGTAGACGTCGTTATGCAAGAAATGAAGAGAATATTATCAAAGTCCTGGCAGACTTGGAGTATAATAGACATATAAAACTAGGGCACTATCTTCAGACTTGGGTGCAGCACGAACTACTGTTTGTAATATTTCGAGAGACAACAGGTAAATTCAGTACATAAAATTATCATACCACTCCTTTTTCAATACACAGTTAATTTTTTTGAATATCCACGTTTTGTCTTCTGTTTTCGGTTTATATCCCTACCATATTTTCTTACATCAGTCACTGAATGATAATAGGTTGAATCATTGTCATTGGATGTTTGGCAATATTAGAGAAAACAGACATTTCTTGCCAACAATTCTGTGAACGGGAAGTGCAGCAAGAAAGGTCGCTGGAGTCTGAACGTGTGGTGTGGCATCATAGAAAATGAAATCATTGGACCATACTTTTTCGATAGACCGTTGACCGGCGCTACCTTTTAAGAGTTCTCAGTTGATGAGTTGCCTATCTTGTTAGAAGATATGCCATTGGAAACTAAGCGAAACATGTTTCTACAATTGCCCAGCTCATTTTTCTATTAACGTGCGAAATACATCAACCAGACCTTTCAAGGGCGCTGGATAGGAAGATGCAGTTTATTTTCTTGGCCAGCCAGGTCAACCGACTTGACGTGTCTCGACTTCTATTTATGGGGACGCATAAAAGACATTGTCTATCAAACCCAACCAACAACAAGGATAGACAAAGAAAATAGAATTCGAGATGCAATTCTTCAAATACCAACGGCTGAAGTTGAAGCGGCAGTTTTCTCTACCCATCAGAGAATGGAACAATGTGTGGAACATGATGAGAAACAGTTTGAATATCTGGGGCATCCAGTTGAATTGTTTTTTTTTTTAATGATCGTTTAAATGCTTTTGATTAAAAATGTGATGCTCTTCTGGCAATATCTCCTGAACGCGATGCGGTGAAGAGGTTTCTTCTTGCAATTTCTATATACTTTCTGTTTCTGTTGAAATAATTGTATCATTCTATTGGAAATTTCGGAAAAAAATCAAAAAAAAACTATACATTTTTGCATTGGGAGCAGCGTTAACATATCTCTCATGACTATATTTTTTTCTCAATAAACAAGACCTCCTCTCTCGAACAAGACTTTATCCGCTGAAATATATTGAGTCTAACTGAAGCTATAGGCCTTGCAATTAGTCAAGCTTCACCCTTCGCCCCCGTCATTATTTGATGCCCCACAATCAAAAGTGGTGAACCAAAAAGAAGCAGAATTTCACGAGGATTACAGTGATCGTATTCTTTTAGCCACTTGTAATTGAACATTTTTGAGTGAAATCGATTTTTCTTTTCGACCATAGCCATTACGCCCCTTAGTGGTGGAGGTATGAACTTGAAAATTATTTCCAGTGTTTTCTTTTGGCCACTTTGGTTATATAATTTTTCACCGCAAGTCTCTACAATGAGTGGTTTCTGAGATACAGCCGCTTTCTTTGCTTATTAGGCAATAGAATGAGCAAATAAAGGACGTTTCATAAGGGTTATTATGGTTATACACCACTCATTAATCTTACCGAGTTCTACTCGTTGCCGCCTAGTTAAAATATGAAAAAATACAAATTTTTTGAAGTGTTGACAAACTAATTTTTGCTCTTTGACATAATACCATTGTTATTATCAAAGCAAGAAACGTGGCAAACAATATTTCACATCATCACGAACACTTTCGTAGCCCATTTTTCAATTTATTGAAACTTGGATGGATTATGACTTTCAATTTGTTTGTGACATCTAGATTATGGAATCGAAAAAAATTGTATCACGTTGAATAAACATGAACTGAATAAAAGGTGAGTACCTTGAATATAACATAACTGTTTTCATCAATAGGTACTTGAAAAAAATGCAGCTTTCCTGTAGAAGTATAATAATCGTTTTTACAGTTTATCTCAATACAATTAATACCACTTATACTTTTTTTCATCTGATGGAAACTTATCCCTTGTGAGAGACGTATAATCCGTTAATTCAAAAAAATCTAAAGTGTATTAACTGAATTGAACCTTTCTTAGATCATTTCTGACAATATCCGTTTGATATAATTAAACAGAAATCAGTAATACCTTTCACAAAATCCCATGTAATTAACAATAAATTGCCACCGTCTTCAAAAAAAAATCAATACTCATCTCTTTTGAGGCGTAATGTTTACTTAGTTTGGTTGCCGGCGTGATAAATATCTACTGTCTGTTTTTAACACGTCAGCCCGTGAAAACTTATGTTTGCTAGCAGTGCTTTTTCGAGCGGATGAATCCCCTTAAATCAAGAACACATTAAACGCGAATCAAAACGAATCTGGAGTATATCTTTTGACACACACATTTGAAAATTCGAGGGATTCCCGATGAAGTCTCCGTAACTCTTCTATTTCAAAAGATATAGAAAAATGATCTTTATGAAAGCGATAGGAAATTATCCAAATATATATTTCCAGCTTTTTCTTTTGCCCACATTACTTAACAGATTTTTTTTCCTTGGTCTCTATGATGAATAGTTAACGAGAACTCACACCCTGTCGCTGAAAATGAATCACCCTGTACAGGGTTGCCAACTAACAATGCGAGGTACACCATCTGGGAAACTATCCTTGCGGCAAAAAAATTTACTACCAAAACGGCCAAGAGAAAAACCTGGCAAATGTTTTAAAGTTTCTGAAATGGTCGCTAGGGGGCGTAACAACCAACTCCAACTAGAAAAATAGGATTTTTATAGAATTTTGCCCAATGAAAATATATCGATGATATCATCTTCATATTCACTGACTATACAGGGTGTTTCATTAATATTGCGAATAAGAACAAAACATCTTATAAACGTGTATCCGTAATTCCTTCATTACAGAGCAACAGGGTGTTGACATTTTATTTTTATTTTCATTTTCTCTAAATAATATTTGAACTAATTTAGATATTTTGATAAAAATTGGTATTTGGGGGTTTCGTATCATGCGTAATTCGAATTTGATGTTTGTATGGCTCTTGCTTGTAGAGGGCGCTACCTACACTTATTTTTCAGGAAATGAACAGTCATAACTTTTTTGGACGTCCCTGTATTATATTCTTAACGGAGAAAAACGATTTCTTCATCACTTTTTCGAAGAAAATGTATACTTCTTGTTCTTGTTAGAAGTCGCTACGTGCAACCATTCTCGAGATATTTGGATTTGAATGAATACATGTGATAATGAAATTATGGCCATGCATGGCGTTTCATTGATAGTGCCAAAAATATAGAATGAGTTTGCCTGCTATAAACATGTGTTCGGAAATGCTTCGTTACAGAGCTACAAGGCTTTAAATTTTTTATTTTATTCAATTTTTTTCGATTTGTTTTTGCTCAAATGATATTTAAATAAGAGTTGTTGATAACATTACACACAATTCGACTTTTATCTTTTTTACTGAAAATATGAAGCAATCATACGAAATATGTTATATCTTCTAGCTGGTTACCTTCGACATAATTTCAAAATCTCATGTATTAATTATTATTTCAAATCCGAATATCTCGAGAATGGTTGGACTCAGCGACTTCTAACATGTATACATTTTCTGCGTGAAAATGATAGAGAAATCTGTCTTTTTTTACTTAAAAATATAATACAGGTTCGTCCAAAAAGTTATGGATGTTCCCAATAGGTAAAATACGTGTGGGTCACCAAATTTCATCAAAAGATCGACATTGGTCCAAATATTATTTAGAATAAACAAAAATGAAGATAAAATTTCAACACCATGTAGCTCTGTAACGAAGCATTTCCGGATACATGTTTATAGAAAGTTTTCTTCTTATTCTAAAGCGGGAAAACTCATCCCGAATGTTTTCGCAATCTTAATGAAAAACCCTGTATAGCTACACTTTTTGTCTGGAACGGTTTTCTCTATCTATGAAAATAAAGAGGTGGGGCAAGTTCAATATGTTTTTTAATCAAACCGAGATTTCTCCCGTTTTGCTTGACCGATTTTAACGAACTCATATGAAAGAGCATAATCTGCACCACAAAATGCTCATTTGCCTTTGAATTTGTGATATTCGTCGTCGCCGCTAGATGGCGCTAACTGAAACGGTAGCATATTTATGAGTTTTTTCAAAAAAAAATCAAATCTTTATACAGGGTGCCACAGATTCGAGTGCATGCATGGGGATCTCAGTTATTATAAGAAATACAAGCTCTATTAAATGGATGCAAAGTTGCGCATTTTTTAGCTCAACTAAATGTAATTTTGACATTTGAAAAATTCCCACTACTTTCGAAGATATTCGAAAAAAACCGAAATTTCGCAAAAACCTTATTAAGTAGATATGCTCTGTAGTTTTGTGGCGCCTCCATGATTTACCTGATTTTTTGGGTATTTCGCCACACCCTATCAAAAAACAATCAAACAAGTGTTAATATACCGAATCTTCTATATTACCTGAAAAAATTCTTATTAGTAAACAATAAAACCTAACAATATCAAACGTTTCAGGAGCGAATCTGCTTTCGTCGTCAGTGGAACCTAAAAAAGAAACAATTAATTCAAATTCAAAAATTATTCTTCGTTTTTTTTGTGATTTCGCAGTAAAAATTGGGTTTTTTGTGTTTTTGGCATAAAATGTCACGTTTACTGACATTGAAGTGGCTGGTGTTGATTGTTTAACTTTATATATGTTCAGTATTTATAATTCATTTTTTTGGGCTATGTTCAATTTCTTAATAAAGATAACCATGTATTACTCAGATTTACAGAGCAAGTTGCTACACATTCGTTAGAATTTAACATTATACAGGGCTTTTCACTTAAAACTCCGCACGTCAATATCTCGGAAACGAATAGGAATATTTGATTTCTGTAAAAAGTAGTCAATGTATGGGGTCGAGTAGTTATTTTTTACAGTTAAAAAAATTCGACGCCTACCAAGAGTAAAGCGTCGCGACGCATCGAAAATATCAATCGATTGCAGGGACTTTGAAATTACGCGCATGCAAAAGTACGAGTTATTTATAAACTTTTTTGTTATTCAGTCGAACTCATTTATTTTACTCAGTTTTGAGATATACAGTGTGTCCAAGATAAGGATGTCTATCATGGGGATCTTGAAAATCGTGAGAGATACAAGGTCGGTTAAATGGAGGCAAAGTTGCGTATTTTGATGCTTAACAAAATGCCGTTTTAAAAGCCAAGAAATTCCGACTAAGTCCGAAATTATCCGAAAAAAGCCGACATTTTTCAAAATTGTTTTCATTTTTTTCTGACCACATTTGAAGAGATATTTTGTAATGAATGGAACTTCTTCATTGCCACTTTTTGCACTTTACAAGATAGCGTTATTGAATTGAAGAACCGACGTTTCGTCTATGAGCAGCCATCATCAACTTTGTTTTTTTAAATACGGTCCTGGATTTTTTATGACGGATTTTGAGGGCCTCTTATGTTCCTAAACCAACAAGGTTTCGCAATTATCCAAAAAAATTATGTTGATGGATTTTTCCATAAGAACTCATGTGTTAGAGAGAGACAAAAAATACATTTTTAATAGGATTAAAAACAACCACCTCTTTCTCAATTGGTGCGATACCTCGTTGGTTTAGGAACATAAGAGGCTCTTAAAATCCGTCATAAAAAATCCAGGACCGTATTTAAAAAAACAAACATCAAACTTTCTTTAAGTTTACGTGTTTTAAAACATGGTTCTTTTGTTAAGATTTTTGGATTATCCCAATCTATTCTATGATTATTATCAAATGCGTGTTGACAAATTCCCGATCTATGAAATTCCCTTTTTTTCATGTATGATTTATGTTCTTCAATTCTCTTTTTTAAGGGTCGTGAGGTCTCTCCAATATAAAATTTATTACATTCATAAGGAATTTTATAAATTACATTTTTAGTGGACTCATTAATATTATTAGGTCTAGTATTTGTTAAATTAGAGCGAAGTGTGTTATTAGTTTTGAAAATGGTATATTATATGTTTGACGTAAACGTTTCAGTTTATGAGAAATTCCAGGTGTGTATGGAATAATTAAATTAGTTAATGTAAAAGTGGCATTTTTATGCCAAAAACACAAAAAAACTTAATTTTTACTGCGAAATCACAAAAAAACGAAGAATAATTTTTGAATTTGAATTAATTGTTTCTTTTTTAGGTTCCACTGACGACGAAAGCAGATTCGCTTCTGAAACGTTTGATATTGTTAGGTTTTATTGTTTACTAATAGAATTTTTTTCAGGGTATATAGAAGATCCGGTATATTAACACTAGTTTGATTGTTTTTTGATAGGGTGTGGCGAAAAAATCAGATAAAAAACCTTATTATTATTTCCTGAGTTTATTTGAAAAGATATTTCAAAATAAATAGCACTTTCTCGTTGCCACTTTTTCTCCTCTACAATGTGGCGGTATCAAATTACAAATCTGACGTTTCGTCTTTGAGTGCTCATCATCAAGTCCATTTTTTTAAATACGGACCTGGATTTTTTATTTTATTTTTATTTATCTTCTGACGTCCTTAATGCATTGAGGTATCGCAACCGTCGAAAAAAATACTCATATAAAAAATAATACCAGAGAAAATTGGTTAGGCAACCCTTGTCTCCTTAACACATAGTTTGGTCATAAATCCATCTTTATTCGACACATTATTCTTATGAGAAAACCTGCACAACTAGAACAAAACTAATTGACTGAACCAAAATCGAAATTACATCCAATAACGATACATTCAAATTTACATATAAAAAACTGAATCAATTTCTGCGAAAATGTTCAAAAATATTGCAATTTTGACAAAATATTGAAAATAACAATAAGAGGTGAATAATAATTGAAAATATTGAGGTTGCTAAGGCAACCCATTACTCTACACCCTGGAGCCGGATTCCGTGTACTGTGGAATTCAACATGATGAATACCACTGTTGATTTCAACATGTGGAAGCAAGGCGTGACAAAAACGTTATTCCGTGCACGTCTTGATATCAGTTCGGCAATGTTCGTGTTTTGTCAAGACGTGTTTCAAAATCTTAGTGACTTTTTCATTTTTCCCTAAACATTTTTGACATTACGTAGGGACTTTCAATTTTATTCTCTGGTGTTTGTGCATGTTGACGTGATAGTGGTATTCTTTTGTATTGAATCTGACTGACCGAAGTTATTCGAGGGGGTAATTCTGGGGTACCTGCAAAACTCACAATAATTTCCGTCTAGTTTTCGAAAAATAGCAGAAGCTTGAAATTCTTCGATTATTTGGAAAAAACCAGTGGGAAAAACTCATAATACGTTAAAAATCGCCGAAAAAACTAACTTTTTGATGTTTGATAACAAATTCAGTTTAAAGAGATTTCTTTGGGAGAATATGTGAGTCTTTCTGTGTATTTCTACTTTGAAAAAAAAAGTTTTGCAGCCAACAAATTCGGATAATATTATTTTGGTCTCGAAATAAGTACACGTGGGCACATGGACGTGAAGAAATAGAAAATCAATACCTAATTTAAAATACGTGGTTATAAAAATATAGGTACGTTTTGAGTCTCACACAACTCATGTTCATTACCTTCGCGGCCTTTGGAATTGGAATCTTCATTATTGTTTAAAGAACAATAGGTAGTGTATAATATTAATAAATTATCGGGATGCTTTTAATAAACTGTTTTTAGCGGATATTCTTGTGAAACCAACCTTTCAGACTAAAATGAATCAGAACAATTAAAAGTAAGTCGCTGATTCCGCTGATTCATATTTTTTTTAATCGAATGAATGTGTATGTGAGTCATCCATCGAAATCTACGTTTCAATAACATATTTTATAACGGGAGAATGTGAGTTCCAATTTTAAAGAACTGACGACACATACCTACCTAAGTTTACCAAGCGATTTACCTGCCGATGTTGTGAGTTTTGCCGCGAATTACTGATTGTGGGTTGGCATTTCAATGATATTTTGTTAATTTGGTCCTTATTTTGTATCACTCTTTGTAAAATTCAAGTGAAGTTATAACATATCGTATTTTTGACAAGACGTGGATATGAGATCTGTGTGCCACATGTTTATATTAAACCGATCCGTTCAAGTTGAATAGTTGATGTTCTTTAGATTTTTTTTGCTCATGATGCATTTCTATCATTCTATCTTGCTTTCATAAGGCTCCATTGAATCTACTTTGTAATAAGAGATGGTTTGCTTCCTGGCAATACCGAAAAACACCACCACAATGAAACTGAAACTCACAAAACGTAAACAAATAATGACAAATTTTGACAAATAATGACAAATTGACAAATTCAGCTGATAGAAGTCGTGTGGAAAAAACGAAACACGTCCTTACGTATTGAGTCAAGACAAGGGGACAAGTATGTCTAGTCGTGTTGACAGAAGTGCACAGAATACAATATAAGTAGAGCGACGTGTTGCTATGGAATTCCACAGTACACGGAATACGGGTCCTGATCTAATCACCTCATTGCCTGAAGGACGTCAAAAGATAACTAAAAATAAAATAAAACATTCAGGTCCGTATTTAAAAAAATATAGTTGATGATGGCAGCTCGAAGACGTCAGATTTTCAATATGTTACCACCATCTTGTAGAAGAGAAAAAGTGGCAATGACAAAGTGTTATTCATTTTAAAATGTTTTTTCAAACACCTTTTTGCGAAATTTCGTTTTTCTCAATATCTTTGGTAATAATTGGAATTTTTAAAATGGCATTCTGTTGAGCATAAAAATGCGCAACTTTGCATCCATTTAACCGACCCTGTATCTCTTATAATAACTGGGACAGAAAAAAAAACGTTTTAGACGAAAACTGTAGGTAAATAGTCGGTAAATATGAAAACAATATCATCGACAGATTTTCATTGGACAAAATTCTATAAAAATCCAATTTTTTTACTTGGTGTTGGTTGTTACGACCCCTAGCGACCAATTAAGAGACATAAAAATATTTTACAGGTTTTTTCTCTTGGCCGTTTTAGTGATAATTTGTTTCACCGCAAGCTTCTGCAATGGATAGTTTCCCAAATACAGTACCTTGCATTCTCAGTTGACCACCTTGTACAGGGATTTTCCTTATAATTTGTCACCCCTTGAAAAACTCTATCTACATAGATACAAAAAAAATGTTCAAATGAAAGTTTCATCATTTTTCCTGAAGATTTTATAATAACTAAGCGAAACAACATATCACTTTTGGAAATCAGAAAAATTTGGAAAGTTTCATTTTTTTGAATGGAATGCCTTATATTTTCTTACAGATTCGAGATGTCCTCATTTTCCCTTTTCATAAATTTGGACTAGCCGTTTTTGAGCTATTTCACTTTCAATAAGTTGCAATGCGGGAAATAATAAGTTCTTTTTATCGCAACTGCCATGGGCCACCAAGGTAAATAACAATTGTTACTCATATCAAGTACTTTCCAGTCATCAAATATTCTGTTTCCCTTTGTTTTCCGTGGTTTCACATGGTGGTTGCGATAAATTATTGCATTAGTGCAAAGTATTGAAACTTTACACGAAGTTATTCAAAGTCAAATAACTTGATAACGGTTAATAAAATCATGGGCACATTTTATATTTTTGAAAAGAGGAAAATTACGAGATCTTCAATCTGTTATAAAATAAACGGCATTCCATTAAAAAAAAATAACTTTTCCACATTTTCCTGATTTCCAATAGTGATTTGTTCTTCCGCTTAGTTATTATAAAATCTTCAGGAAAAATCATGAAACTTCAATTTGAACAACTTCTTTGTATCTCTGTAAATAGAGTTTCTAAAGGGATGGCAAATTATAAGGAAAAACCCTGTACATACAGGGTGTCCGGTAAGTATATGGCATAACTTCGGGAGCGTATAGGGAAGATTAAAATAACCCTAGTTTGTCATATTTTTTTTTTCTAAAGTGCCTCCTAACCGAGATATAAAGCCCCAAAAGGGTACCCATCGGTTTAATTTTTAAACTCAAACCTGCTTCTATAATTTGATGAAATTTTAGTATGTTATGAAGGCCACTCATAAAACCACAGATGTCATTTCACAGAGCTGAGAACTACTTTTTCAAATACTCTGACCTTTTCTCAACAAAAAAGGTGCTCTTCTTTTTACTAACCGTTCTCGAGAAAAATAGGTTTTTGTTTTACACGTTATTGCAATAATACATTAAAATACTACGACGAGACATCATCGCAGTTTTTGTTATTGTTGGTATAAAAAAAATGACACTTCCATCAGAGGGAGGGGGTCCCATTTTGGATATTTTGGCGGGGTATCTCCGTTAGTTTTATAGATAGAAACTTGTGGTTTTCTCAACAGTTTGCTACTTTTTCGTAAAACTAAAGATGCCGTTTACAAAATTTTCATAGCCCTTTTAGTTTTCAAGATACAGAGTTGAATTGAAAATGTTGCATTTTAAGGTACCTCTCGTATCTAAACAACCAGATAACTCATGGAAAATGAAAAACTGTTTTTTTATATGGCTTCTTCCGCAGAACTCAACCAAAAGGGGTATGAGAATTTTGTTAATGGCATCTTTAGTTTTACGAAAAAGGTGCACGCTGTCGCGAAAACCGCAACTTTCTATCTATAAAAATAACGGAGATACCCCGCAAAAGGACCCAAAATGGGACACTGTACTAGAATTAATAATGTTTGTTTTTTTTTATTTTTTTTTCAATTTCTTAACTTATTCTAGAATAGGTGTTCAAAACTGAACGTTTTATTATTTTTGAGTCAAGTTTCGCGCTTTAACATTTTGCACGCATATCCTCTCCGGATGGCACCAACTTCATTTTCACCCGAAATAGCGTGACCGTGCTTGATCTGATACGCTCCAGAGAGTACCTACTTACCTATCGTACTGACACGTGCTAATTTTCCGTCGATAGACATTTTTGACCTTTCGGTCACAATCGATAATTATTACCATTTATGTATTGTGTTGTTGTGTGGAGGCGAGCAGAACCAGAGGAGGAAGAAGAAGATTCCGGTGAGAGCCATAAACCATCAATATGCGTGTGACAGTAATGCGTCACTGTCATCTATTGAAAAATTTCGTTTTTAAGAACGTCATTGAAGAAGGATGCTTTCAATTTAAGAAAGTCCATTCCAGTCTCTGATAATAACTACTTAATTGCATACCACACTTTGGTTAAACGCTTTCAGGATACCAGGTTTTTGGCTACCAGCTATTTCAATGAGAGCAAACTTGGAAGCTTCACGTCTGTTGAAATTTAATGTAAACGGATGGGATTTCATACTCTTGAACATTTTGCTACAAAAATTAGATGCGAAGACACGCACTGATTTCGAACTTTGTCATGGCCATATTGAGATGCCCGCTTAGAATGACTTAGTCTCGTTTCTGGAAAACCACTGTAAGGTCTAGGAGTCAGTCTTCAACATGATACGTTCATCAAGAAAGAACAAACCCTTAACGAAACGTTCCTCTCCGGAAGCCCAGTATAATTTTCTCAAAAGGACGTCGGCATTCTTATCTGCAGAAAATCCTTATCATATGGACAAAAGCTCATCTAATCCCAAAAAATCAAGATGCCTTTTATGCACGGCCTTCCATGGTTTATACAGGTGTCCTACTTTTCTTTCAAAGCCCTCAAATGAGAGATTGTCTTTTGTGAAGCAGCACAAACTCTGCACTAACTGTCTTCGTTCATCGCATTCCTTGCGTATTTGCCAGTTTAACAATTACCTGTCAAACTTGCTCAAATCCTCATCATACCTTGCTTCATTTGAACAAAACAAATGAGCAGCCCTCTACCTCATACCATTTGCAGGACGGTTCGTCTTCAGCCTCAAATACGTTTTTTGATGACTCATCTCACGTGCCGGTGAAAAACCCTGGTCCAAATGAGTCGCAGCCGCCACATTTATTCAATGCTTCCACCTGCACATCCTATGTTGCCCCAACGGGTTTGCTTTCAACAGCACAGGGGAAAGCTCGTGACGCTTACGGTGGTTATCAAAAGGTTCGCGTCCTTCTGGATACCGCTAGTATGGCTAATTTCATTTCCGAGTCTTGTGCCAATAGCCTGGGTTTGGCAAAAACCAAATGGTCTCGATTCATTGAAGGCTTGAATGGAATGTCTACAGCCATTGGTAAAGGCATGGTGAGCTGCTTTATTAAGCCGGTTGGAAATCGGCATCCTACTTTCTCTTTCGATGCCATGATTCTACCTAAGCTATGCTCTGATCAGCCCAAGATGATGATTGTCCTTAGCGGATCCCAAATTCAATAGTTCAGGTCCTATCGATATTTTGATGGGAGCTGAACTTGTCCCTTACATTTTTGGTCCAGGTCGTGTTTTTGGAAGTCCAGGTCAGCCTGTCGGTTTGGAAACTGTTTTTGGTTGGGTACTACAGGGCGGAATTCAAGACAACTCTCTTGCCTACTCCCTTGCTGTCATGTCATACTTCCATTGACTTCTCTTTGGATTTTACCCTTCAAAAATTCTGGGAACTAGAGAGCGTTCCCAAAGATCACCACTTTCAGAGGAAGAATTGAAGTGTGAGGAGTTCTTTAAAACTACTACATCCAGGACCGTTAGATTTGTAGTAAGCCTTCCTTTTTGACATGGTGCTCCGGCACTCGGAGACTCCCACGGTCAAGCTTTACGGCGTTTCACGCTTTTGGAAAATAGACTGGCAAAAGACGAAGATCTTTTCCAGCGATATGCATCTTTCATGCAAGAATACATTGACAAGAATAAGATAGCAGCAGTGCGTATCTCTCACCACAGAGATCCTTCTGCCTATTATATTCCGCATCACTTCGTCACAACCTCAAGATTTCGAGTTGTATGGGATGCCAGTGCAAAAAGTTCCAACGGCTTGTCCCTGAATGACAATCTCATGTCAGGTCCAAAGGTTCATCACGAAGTTTCAGAAATTCTTCTTAATTTTCGTTCAAACCCAGTGGCATTCATTTGTGACATAAAACAAATGTATTGCCAAATTCTCATCAGTTCGGATGATACCCGATATCAGCGCATGCTGTGGCGTTTTTCTCGTTCCGAAGATGTAAAAGAGTATCAGATAAATCAAGTCACTTTTGGGATCAACTCTGCCCCGTATCTGGCCTTACGTATATCTTCGGCCATATGATCTTTATATTTGTTCCATAAATCACTGGGTGTTGACGGGAAGCATGTAGACAAAATTATAGGAAACAGTGACCGTATTTGTTCAGGACTTGAGCATCTTCGAGAGTGAGGTCCCAATGAGTATCATTCTCTAGCAATCCCAAACGTTGACAGGCTTCTCTGTATGTGGCGCACAATACTCCATTAACAATTTTCAGAGACTCAAACGATGTTGGGCCACGAACATTGAGTAACAGTAACCGCAAATAGAAACACTCGTATTGGCTGGGATGGACTGTGTACAATCGTCCCAGTGCATCAGTGGAAAGCACTTGTTGGTAACCTGGAACTGTCTGTCCTTGTTTCCGTCGTTGAAATTTCTTTAATGATATATTCCAAGTATAATACCTTGGCATCTCGGAGTAGAGAAGCGTTCGGGCAAAGTCGTCATTTTGAAGAAGCTAGTCAATGTTGTTGATGGCGGTTTGTCCACCCGTTGCAATACATTTTCTGCTGTAAAATATACTCTTTGGCCATTTTCCAAATGTACGGTTAAGTGAACGACAGTTGGGCGTCTTTCATGGATAGCAAACGAAAAAATACGCCATATCGCTTCGTTACTTCTAACATAACGGCCCATTTGAAACAGGGTGATTTCATCGTTGGAATTTTTGCCAGCAACCCCAAACAGAGCCATATGGGGGATACCATTTGAAAGGAAATTTATTGGCCTTTTCATTTTTCAAGTAATATACAGGGGGTTCCATTTGAAAAAATAGCTTTTTTATCATTTTTGAACGAAAAAGATTAATAAATTTGAAGCACCCTGTATATTTTCAGATCGGTTTCTCCATTGGAACCATATAAACCTACCTTCCTCTAGTCGACATAGCAATTTCAACTCTCCACCGTTTTCATGTACGAAATGATTGAACTCAATCCACTGATGTGTTTTACGACAAAAATATTATAAATTAATTTATATCTCGAAAACCGCTGCCGATAGGTATAGGAGTATATCAAGCAAAAGTGATTAGAATCAGTCAAGGAATCCAAAAAAATAATAATATACAGGGTGGTCCATTAAAAATAAGAAAGTTGTCACGACTTTTGTGTAGAAGCGGCAACACTGCAGAACTGAAAATATTTTTAAAATATAGATCATACTCGATTATGGGCTCAGCCAAATTTTCAGGTCGACCCTATGTCTAGTTTTCCGTAAACGTCTAACGTACCATAGACCGTGAGACACCCTGTATGTATATTCGGTGAAGCTCTCATTCAGTGAAAAAAAGGAAAAGCTTTTGTTTGTCAATCTGTGACAAAAATTAAGAAAAAGTGCTTTGTGCCATCATTGTTATCAGTGGCTTCCGGGTTTTATGCTCTCATATACCAGTGAAACAGTTTATATATTGCGTGACAATAAAAGGTAAACGCTCATTATTGTCTTTTATTGTCGAAAATTCATAAACATACTCCAATACAAAGCTTCGTAACTTCTTAGAAAAAACACTTATTAAGTCACCTCAAACAACAAAATGTTCAGAAAGGATGAGGCTACAATATTTTAACATAAGAAAAAGTCCATCTGCACCTGTATCCTGTATACTACACAGACTGCTTTTCAGGATATTTCACGGAGTCGAGGCTTTTCAACTGGCTTTTACGTCTCCAAAATTTTGAAGCACTCTATGGAGAACTTAGACAGGTGGAAATGGGCATTCAATAATTTGTGTGTGTATTGGAATATGTTTAGAAACAATAATAACAGTAACAAGTTACAGTACCCAAATCACGGAGGTAGACATTAAAAACAAGATTAGGTTGCCCACATGATAATCATGATATTGATGCGGCGTTGTCAGCTCGTTCGCAATTTACCTAATAGACTTTGGTGTACGAGTAATTTCATTGGTGGACGCGCTATAGAGCTAAACAAAATGCTACGCTAATTTCACAACCTGGCAACAAACTTAGAATGGGGCGTCACCAGTCATTCGAGTCGTTTCATTTGTTGATCAGGATCACGTGTCGGTGACGTAGTTTCCCTGAGAGTATTTTGAATGAAACCGTTAGAAAATTAGCAGATATTTATCGAGTTTTCTAGAATAAATATGGATAAAAAAAATTGAAAAAATTGTTTTTGGCATTAGTATGCATCAAAGAATTCACAGAAAAAAAATCAAAAAAAATATATCTCCCCATTGCCCCAGCCGTTCTTAAGTTATTGATCCTCCAGAAGAAATCGTTACTCATTTTTATATATTAAGATCTGGATCCTCCTTTAAATTCTAGAAATTTCCTATATAGCATATCCTATACCTGAGATTGATGTATGAAGATATTTGATATTTATAAATTATTGAATAATTCTAATTTATTGTTGAAAAAAGTGACATAATCTATTGTTTCGAAGTATTGTTGTGAATGTATGTGTAGGATATACCAAATCTTTTCTAATTTTAAATTGACACCCGAAACATGAACTAAAAATAAAATAACATCTTATTTTAAAAAATCTATTGAATTAAGTGATATAGATATATTTCACATTTTTATAACAATAAATTAGTATTATTCAATTCATAAATATCAAATATCTTTTTATACATTAGACTTAGGTATAGGATATGCTACATAGAAAATGTTTAGAATTTTTAAGAGAATCTGAATATCAAAAATAGGGTATCAATTTGAAATAAGAAAGTTAGACCTCGGCCAGACGTTTTGGAACACCCTGTATATGTGAAAACAGGTTTTTCGAAAATTTCATTTTCAACCATGAAACTTTTATTTGGGACACTTTTCTAAAACGTCAAATCAAAAAGTTAGAGGGGGGGCATTTATAATCAATAACCCTGTACCTTCTACCGATACTCAGATGCCTTTGGATTTTCAGTCTTAAGGTCCAACTATGATTATAGTTTTAGGTCTTCAATGGAATCCGACAAACGACGTATTTTCTTACTCTCTCACTCCCGTGGAATCTGAATGCAGAAAATGTAACATACTCTCCCAAATTGCTCGTATCTATGATCTCTTTTTTTTTTTTTTTTTTTTTCTCAGAGGGGTTCAAAAAATCTTCTAAAAAACACTCCTCCTCTGATTTGCAACATAACCCATACCGGAAACCGCTTTCGCCTCACGTCAGTATGAGAGTGCATTTGTCAGTGTATCATCTTCATCCCAGAGTGGTCACTATCTCCAGTCTTGCTTTCCGTTCATGATAATTAGGTAAGTATTGTTAGACATCGTACTAGTAAGAAACTAGTTGTTTGAGGGTAAGTAGGTCTCTTATGACATTGGGATCCTTGTAGGCTCCTTGGTATGTATTTCTACTTCCAGTCCTCAACTTCCTCTTCTCAGTCTTAGCATCTCTCTTTCTTTGGTTTCAATAATAGCCCTAACAGCATTATACGAGTAAGTCCACTGTTTCTCGGATTCTAGGAATCCATTCATCATATTTCCAGCTGTAAACTTTCTACCGGTTTCCTGCAAGTAGGTGGCTCTGGCTTCTCCAATTAATACATACAAACAGCGTATGGTGGGCATCATCGGCTTCTGAGCAGTATATACATTTGCTGGATTCTACTTTTTTTCTGTCATCATAGATACTTCTGGAAGCATCCATGCCCCGACAGCGCCTGTGTCAGGAAATAGTCCACCTCTCCGTGCGCTCTATTCACCCATTTGCCGATGTCTGGAATGAGGCTGTATGTCCAGCGCCCAAATTGTCCATTTTGCCACTCTTCCTGCCACCCTCTCATGAGATTTAGCGTGGTAGTTTCTTTATCTTTCCCCATATATCTTTCTCTTCTTTCTTTAATAAGGAGATGTATTGGTGGATTTCCAGCTATGACACCCACCCCTTGTGTTGAGACAGTCCTATATGCACTGCATATTCTGATGTTCAAGACGCGCTGGAGTCGATTGAGTCTCGTCATTTGGCTTTTATTTTCGACCACTGAGTGCCAGGCTGGGCAGCCATAAAGAATTTGTGAGTGCACGACACTTGAAAGAGTTCTTCTTTTAGCCGATTTTGGTCCACCCGTGTTGGGCAAAAGACGAGAGAGAGCCCTGACGGTCTTCTCTGCTTACTCTATCGTCTTGGTGATGTGATCTACAAACCTAAGCTTTGTGTCCAGGTGTACCCCCAAATATCTAACAGCACTTTTCGGCTCAATCCTTGTGCCCTGGACATTTAAGACTACTGGTGTCGACTTTCTTTTCTTGGTGAGTAGAACTGCCTCTGTTTTCTCAGGAGCCAGCCTGAGCCCTCTTGTAGTCATCCAGTTCGAGATTCGCGTTAGTCCGGTATTCGCTATATTCATCAACCGCTCCTCTGTTTTTGCTGTCACCACCATGGCCACATCGTCAGCGAACCCTATCAGCGTTGTTCCTGTGGGCAATTTCATTCGTAGTAGACTGTCGTACATAACGTTCCACAAAGTTGGTCCCAAGACTGAGCCTTGTGGAACACCGCTGTTGAATTCCAGAGACATTTGACTAAATTGGCTTTGTAGGAAAATATGCCGATCTGAAAGATATGACGAGATAATCTTTATGAGGGACTCATCAATCTTCTTCTTTCTTAGTTCATCCAGAATCACTTGCCACGACGCGCTATTAAACGCATTTTGGACATCGAGTGTAATCAATACGCACAGTCTTCTATGAGCATGCGAGTAGGTTTCTGCCTCTTTTGCAATTCTAAGAACATCGTTTATTGCATCCACTGTTTGTCTATTTTTCCTAAATGCATATTGTTTGTCGCACAGACCTCCTGGACGTTCGAGCTCCTGAGAGAGTCTGCCAAGGATTAGTTGCTCATAGAGTTTTCCTTCTGCATCTAGAAGACAGATAGGCCTATACGAGCTTGGGTTAGCAAGGGGCTTGTTTGCTTTCAAGAGGAGAAGCAGGTTTGCCTTTTTCCAAACTGTTGGAAATATTCCCTGTGTTGCCAGTCCATTGTAAACGGAAAGGACGTATTGAGGATTGTCTTCCACGATAGCTTTTATGATCTCCGGCGGAATGCGGTTTGGTCCTGGTGCTTTATTGTTTTTGAGCTTATTGCTCGCTATTTTCAGCTCTTCTAAGGTAAAACTTTCAAAACGAGTAAATCTATCACATTCGAATATCACAGCTCTGTCGGTTGGGAACAAATGCCTGGCCAACTCCAGCATTTTTTCCGCTGGGAGGTTTTTCCGAGGAGCAAACCCATTTATTCCCTTCATCACAATCTTGTATCCTTCTCCCCATATGTCACAGTCGACTTTATCACATAGATTTTTCCAGCATTTATTTTTCGATTTTTTTATAGCTTGTTTCAAGTTTTTTCTACTCTCTTGGTAGAACTGCCATGAATCTTGGAAGGATTCTGGTGGTTGTCGCCTTGCATGCCTTGCGCATATCCTCCGTTTTCTTAGGCTCTCTTTACGGAGATTTGATATCTCGCTGTTCCACCAGTACGCCGGTGTTTTGCTCTTTGAACCACGTTTCTTTGGCATCTTGAACTCACAGACTTGCTTTAGTTTTGACGTGAAATCTTCGGCGGTATCTCCATTTTTGCAGAAACTTGGGGTCTGCAGAATTTCATGAGGCTTTTGCAAGTTTAGTTTGCTCACTTGCTTGCCAGCTGGTTTCCATTGGTCGGCTTTCGTCTGAGAAGCATCCATCCTTTACATCAAAGGATATATAATTATGATCGCTCAGTGATTCTCTCTCCAGAACTTTCCAGTTTCTCACCATCGTGCTAGTGTTGCTGGAGGCAATTGTGAGATTTAGTATAGAGCCGTAGTTTCTTACTTGGAAGGTTGGTTTATTGCCCTCGTTGATTATTATGAAGTCGTTTGCAGCGAGCCATTCCACCATAATCACTCCTCTTTTGTCCGTCCTATCCATTCCCCATTGTGGTGATTTGGCGTTAAAATCTCCGGCTATGATAGCGTGTTCTCCTCTGGTCGTCACTAGATGTTGCAGTTCAAAAAGCGTGTCTTCTAGGCCCTGTAGGTCGTCGTTACCGGAGCAATAGCAGCTATAGATGGTTACATTGCCAGTTTTGAGGTACGTGAAACCAAGTCCCCGCCCAATGTCGCCTATGGGTATCCGTGTATCTATGATTCTGATTGTAGTGTCAAGTAGCTCGTCACTAATCCACTCTCTTTTACCTCTTATGAGATTTCGGTTTGGCTCACTCACGATCAGAATGGTAGCTTCTACCTCCCTAGCCGTAGCCAAAGCCAAATCCATGGCTTGTCTGCTTCTGTTAGTATTGATTTGGAGTATTTTGATTATCGACATCTTGGATCCTACTTTCGCGTGGTATTCTTGTGTTTGTTTTTTTTGCACATTTGGAGGAACCAGTCTGATGGCCTTCCATGCTGCAGTCTAAACAGTAAGCTTTGTTTACGCATTTATTTGCCTTATGACCTTCCTTGCTACATTTGAGACAAAGATGTTTCCTATCCCGGCCTTTGCATTGTGATTTGACATGCCCGTATCTCCAACATCTAAAACAGCGAGTTTCTTGGAATCTTTCGGAGACCTTGCATTTTGTCCAACCTATTTTTATTGAGCCAAGCTCTATCTATGATCTCTTGGGTTTTCTCGCTCCAATATGGCTTTTTGCCAAACATATGCTTCAACAGCTTTGGATTTCAAATTCTGGTTGGGACGATTCACCAAGCGAATCAATAACGGAATAATGGAGAGTTTTCAAGTCAGAACTTCCCAGCTTATCAGAAATCAAGTTAAAACGGTTACTATTCTCTGGAAACTCTTCCCGCTTGGAGATACATGGATTTTGTGATTTTTCTAGCATTGGTTACGGTTGCGTGATCTACATTCGTGAAATTTCCTCTTCAGGTCAAATTTCAGTCACCATGGTATCAGCCAAATCCAAGGTAGCATCGTTAAAGACTCAATCCTTACCTCACCTCGAACTTTGTGCAGCGGTACTTCATGCCGATCTCAGGCACTTCATTCAGGAGACTTATTCCAAAACCTGGGTATTCGATCGTATGTATGCCTGGTCCGACTCACAAGTCGCCTCTTGCCTGGATTTCAGTTTCCCCTCATCGCTGGTAGACGTTTATCGCGAACAGAGTCAGTCACATACAGAGCATCATCCCATCATCGCAGTGGAGATACGTTCCCACACAAATTATTCCTGCAGATTGCGCTTCCCGGGGTCTCAGCTCCAATCGGCTTCTTTGTCATGCGCTCTGGTGACAGGGGCCTAACTTTCTATCGGAGAGTGAGGATTCTTTGCCTCAACTGCCCCCGCTTATAGAGCCAGCTACTATGGACATTCTGAAGGAAGAACAATCCATGTTATTTCCGAGCTGCTTTGCCGTTTTTCCTCCGTGCACAAAATGATACGTATACGTTTGTTTTCCGCTTCATCTCAAATTCAAACTCGAAAGAGAGTCGTTATACGGATGCTCTGAGTCCCGTGGAATTATCCCGAGCTTGTCAACCCATCATTTTGCAGCTTCAAAGGGAGTATTTTTCTGATATTTCAGGTGATATCGACAGCAACCGCTCATTGCCAAAGCCCTTTATTGACGAGGTTGGGTGGTGGACTCAGGAAATCTGCCCTATCTTTTGAAAATAAACACCCCATTCTATTGTTTAAAAAAAGTTGCTTTACGGATTTGTTCATAGAACTCTCACATCGTGACCATCTTCATCCTGGCTTAAAGACGCTTCATAATATACTCGCTCAAACCTTTTGGATCCTCTCCCCACGTGCAGCTATTTGTCGTTGTTTATCTAAGTGCATCAGGTGTTTCAGGCTCAAACCTGAATCATACGCTCCTGTCATGGCTGATTTGAGACTGCAATCTTAATCGCCTAGATCGATGGCAGCTGATTCAAAGGATGCCAACGGATTTCTGGAGCCAATGGAGTCAGGATTATTTGCATACCTTGCAACAGAGATCTAGATGGAAATGGAAAGCCGAGAAAACATCAACTTAAACACCTTGGTTCTGACCAAAAATGAACTTGAACCATCTTTGAAATGGATGCTCGGCCGTGTTGTCAAACTTCATCCTGACCAGGATGGTGTGTTGCGAGTGGTGACTGTGCGAACCCAGCAAGGGTTTTTCCAAAGGCCAGTGGTAAAGCTGTGTCCTTTACCAACTGCTAAACTTTTTCCAGTCAATTTTTTTTACGTTGTCTGCAAGTGCAGGGGCATGTCACTTGTAGAGCAGATATTTTTTTTTTTGGTTGTAAATTTGAGCTTACTTTTCGGTTTTCTTAATAAATGAATATCACATTTTTTTTGGTGGGTGGAATGTTCAAAAGTGAACGTTTTATTATTTTCAAGTCGCGCAATAAAATTTTGCACGCATATCCCCTCCGGATGTCAGAAACTGCATTTTTACCCGAAATAGCGTGACACTGCTTGATTTGATACGCTCGAGAGAGTACTTACGTACCTACCGTACTGACACGTGCTAATTTTCCGTTGATAGAGATTTTCGGCCTTTCCGTCACGATCACAATAAAGATCATTATTATTATTATTATTGTTAATGTCAAGGTCAAAAAAGAATATGTTCGTTGTGTTTCCCCCTTGATACTAAACAACTTTTGTTTGAAACATTTTTTTTTACAAAGTTTTTGAGATAATTCACTGTTTCAAGTTAAATTCCTCACCTTGTATATTATTCTGGCAAAGTTTCAAATTCCATGGCAAACTTGTAGGAAAATTTAAAAAAAGCATAACTCCGTTATTTTTGGTTTCAAGATAAGCTTCATAATAACTTTTTATGTTCAAGAAAGAGTTGGCAATCGATGAGGACAAACATATACACGGAGTCTCATTTGAAAACTGGATTTTTCGAAATAATTCGGGAACGCGATGTTCAATTGTTTTTCCGTTAATACCAATCAGCGGAAAAAATATTACTAGTTCAATAATAGAGAAGTAAGCAAAAGTGCAGACTTGAGTTTGATCAGCCTGTATAGACAAAAAAAAACAAAGAAACATATACAGTGTCCAGTAAGTCATGAATCAAACGGCCCTGGGAAATAGGGGATGCCATTTGCCATAAGAAAAACCACATATCGTCGTTGCCGCCTTTAAATCTCCTATGTGTCAATTTAGCTGAACATTTGATATTAGTACCTACTGATTCGTTTTTCCAGCGCGCGTATGCTCATGAAACATCCTATCAGTTCCCGGTTTTTATAAACATCTAATTCGGGGTTTTGTATACCTCCTATATGTTGGTTTATATTGGATTTTGTTTTTCCCGTCTCCTATGGAATCTGGTTTATAGCACATAGGAGCTATTATCGCGGCAACGACGATATATTGTTATCCATTGTTTGATCGTTTTCGAGTTATAAGGTGCTGAAAGTCTCATGAAAAAAACTTTTTTTACACGCTTCATATTAGCTCCACTTGTATGTAAGTTTTTTTGTTACGGAATCTTGGAACTCAATTTTTACCCACTTCAAGATAGATATTCGAACTTAAAAGTACAAAAGAACTCCTTATTGACAGAAATAATTTTGAACAGTGATTCACAGGGATATCAAATATAAAACCACAACTGTAAAATGTATAGACAATTATCTGTCTAACGTCAAGTATTTGTGTGCTGTGCCACAAATGTGGATGGAATAAGTCATTGTGAAAGGTTGATTTACATCATAGGAGATTTAAATTTTGATTTGGCAAAGAAATTCTTCTATGGCAATTGGTGTTGCAACTGGGGTATGATTTGGCCGGAGGCCAGAGTCAGAAACTTCGGCTTGAAAACCGGAGCCAAACTTACTGACTCCGGTCGGAGGTGTAAATTTGTCGAAATGTAGACACTCTCCTTGTCAAAAACGACAAGAATTATCAATTTTTGATTTCTATATGGAAGTAGTTCAGGGGTAAAGTTCGACGTCTAACCTACAAAAAAACGCGTCTTCTAGATCTAAAGTATTGATCTCTCAGCAAGTAGAATCTTATGTTTGAAGATGCCGGCAATTGAAAGAGAGAAAGAACCAATTATGATTTGGAAAGAACAAAATAATGGATTCACAAATCTGTCAAAACTTAGATACTTCGAAATTTCCTGGAAACATAATATATGAAGACAAACGAAATTGATTGACCCCGAGAAATGCAAAAAAAAACCTTTTTTTAATAATTCATTAGAAATGATTCCAATCTTACTTAATCAGGGCATCTCACAAAGTACTCAATACGCTCAAAGTAAGTGACCTCTCAATTTTATCTGTGATACTGGAGTCAAAGACTGAAAACAACAATTGTGACATTACAACCTACCAAAGATCTTTGAAAAATTATAATAAGTAGAAACTACATGAATACGTTGGATTAGTAACAGCTCAGATGTAAACGTGTTGGATATTACATTAACCAATGATTTGATTGAGATCATAAATCATAATAATATGTGCCCAAAGGTGGAGGTTCGATTTCGACGAAATAATTATAGAATCAACAAAAATGGATTTCTCACGACATAAGGCAGATGATCATAGAAAATCTGCTTTGTATAAAAAAGTCATTTTCAACAAGGACGAGGTTGGGCTCTTTCCAAAATGAGACGCAATGATGTCGTGAGGGAATCAGAAAGTGTGAGGAAAAATATTTACAAGACGTTATTGATGAAAATAAGCATAACCCCCATATATGAAAACCCCCAAATATGAAAACCTTCCTTCCAGGTAAAAATTCAGTGATCTATGACGTAATCATGTTCAAGACCAGATATGCTAGTGATGAAGTACAAATTTCGAATGAGTTCAATTTATATTTTATACAGAGCATTATTCTCATATTAGAAACGCTATTCTGAAATCGCTGAGATCTTACCTTGATCATGATATGTTTGCGAATTTTGAAAAGACGTCCATGAAAGAAATAAAGGGGCTCATCAAAAATCTAAAGAATGTTGGAGGAGGTGACAGTGGAATCTCTAAACAAGTGCTTTGGGATGCTTGTTGTGTGGTTGGCGACAGGCTTCTGGTCATTATTGATACGTCTCTATCTACTGGAGTATTTTCACACAATTCGAAAATGGCTACTGTTATAACAGTTTAATAGGTTGCCAATACAAGAATCTATAAGGAATTCACGCCTATCACGACATCCCTTTCACTGAGAAGTCCAAGATCTTCTCAGTCGTGAAAAAACAACTTTTGAAGCATTGTGATATATGATATATTTTTGCTAGTTTCGTGACTGGAGCGGTACAGAGTTATGTGACAGGAGCTCGTGGGAGGCAGTCAATAATACGAGGAAGGCTACTTTGAGTCTTCTTTATTCGATTTTCAAGCTTTCGGAGAAATTTTCTCCTTCTTCAGGAAGTCTAACATAGAATGGTGAAGGATACAATAATTAGCAAGGCAATGAAACTCAAGAAAACGAGTGAAAAACTCACCGAATTTGAAGGACAATTTCAAAAGGCACCAACACATAACAGAAAATCACACATTATACATATGCTAATAATTGTACACAAGAAATAAAATAAATGTTTAAAATACACAGACGAACTTTCACTCCACTAAACATGTTAAAAAAGATAAAATGGTTTAAAACTTGTAAAAGGGGTTAAAATGTTAAAACTGTAAAAGGACGCATATTACAAGTCTAACGGAACAAAGCACAATGTACAAAGGGACTGATAAAAACCAATTGACTTGAATAAAAAGCCTGATAAAATTGAATACGCGGGAAAACACACATACGACATCTAACAATGGCAGTCTGAAAATACATGAACAGAACAAAAAGAAATCTGCCACGCTGCGCTTTCACAGCAGGAAAACCTAAAATATGGAAAACAAAGCGTGTCAAATCTCCGAAAGCTTGAAAATCGAATAAAGAAGACTCAAAGTAGCCTTCCTCGTATTATTGACTGCCTCCCACGAGCTCCTGTCACATATATATGATATATACATATATATTTTTCGTTTAATAACACCTTCTATAAACAACTAGTAGGTGTACCAATGGGTGGTGCTTGTTCTCCTATTTTAGCAGAAATTGTCATGAATAAATTACTGTATTATATCACAGAACAGGTCAATTCTCAATTTCCTTTTATATTTCTGTACGTTGACGATCTTTTTTTGGCCCTTCCGGCAGACCAAGTTCAAACAACTCTAGATTTGTTCAACTCATTTAATAATAACCTTCAGTTCACTGTTGAAGAAGAATCTGAACGGTCAGTTCCCTTCTTAGATACAAGGGTAGTGAGGTCCGAACAGAATATTGTCATGTTGGATTGGTATAGAAAGAAATCTAGTTCTGGAAGATACATTTCTTTTCAATCATACCACCCGATGAAACAAAAACTCAACACTATCCATGCTTTAAAAAATAGAATTGTTAAGATCTGTCACCCCTCATTTATTGAAAAAAACTTGTTATTATTGGAAGAAATATTGATTAAAAATAGCTATCCTAAATCTTTAATTCAAAGAGCTCTGAGAAGGGAAACTCACATCTATGTCGATATATTGATGTTCAGAATAAGGATCCTGAAGTTGAAGTAAAATATGGAAAAATACAATACATCCAAGGACTTTCTAATTCACTCATTGGTTTATTCAAAGAATTTAATTTAAAAATTGCTAAATATAATCTAAAAAAACTTAATTCCTTCTACTCAAACCTGAAAGATCGTACATTTGCTAACAGTAAATCTGATGTGATATATGGCATTAAATGTCAATGTGACAAGGTCTACATAGGACAAACTTCGCAAAAACTGTCCAAACGACTGGCGTTACATAAAAGTGATTGCAGGCTCAAACCCAATTCAACCAGTTTGAGCATACACGTAAACCAACAAGATCACAGAGCAGAGTTCACAGAACCTGTGATTTTTGCCACCGAACACAGTAACTTCAAAAGAAGGTTCCTAGAAATGTGTTACATCACGAATTGTGGCAACTTTCTCAATCATAAAAAAGGATGTAGAGGGATTAAGTTCTATTTATACTTTCCTACTCTCTCAATCTTTCACTAAGAAAATAAAAACTCCTGAATGCTATATCAGTAATAATAATGAATAATTTATAAATCTTATAATAAAATTGACTTTCTACTCCAAACAATTCAATATTTTTCTTCCAACTCGTTTCATGTTTTTCTTTTTCATTGTTCAACATCAGGACTCATCTGCTTAACTATTGGAGGCAACACGACTACGTCATAGGATAATTGTACTACCTCCCACTATGTATGTAAAATCTGTACTATTTTGCCTTTCACATAAATTGTGAACCGAATGAACGGTCGACATGGCAGTCTGCTTCCAAACACTGTGTTTTTTGCTTGTCTAGATTGAACATAAAAAACTTTCTTTGTTAGAGTTTAGTACTATGGCGTCAAACCAAAGTGAACTGATTTTGTCTATTTAACTACTAATTACCACTATCCTGTATACTCACCATGTATCTCTACCCTTCCACAAGGGCTAGGAGTAATGTTTAATAATCTGTAAGTTCTTTTAGATTCACCTTTGCATTGTAGACTGATAACATGTTTCTTTGATTAGATTCGTCCTGATGAAGCTCTCAACTTAGAGCGAAAGCTTGAATAAGATTCAATATACACTTTAAAACGAGCGTCCAACATCTTATTGCTCCCTCCTTTCAAGAATCTTTGGGGCCATCCCAATAGTTAACCCTAACTGCGTAGTTACCAGTAGCCCCGTTACTGTCCTTCAGCTATATATATATACACTGCTCCAAAAAATTAACGCAACACCTCTAACCTCACCAAAACTTTGATCCTGCATCAGTTATCAAAGAATTGATTGTGCATCAAAAATCTCGAATCCATTTGTGAGTTTACGTAAACGTGTGAGTAAAAGGAAACGTAAACTCACAAATGGACTCAAGATTTTTGATGCACAATCAATTTTTTGATAACTGATGCAGGATCAAAGTTTTGGTGAGGTTAGAGGTGTTGCGTTAATTTTTTGGAGCAGTGTATATAGCTCCAACAGAAGAATCTATAAGGAATTCAGGCCTATCACGACATCCCTTTTCCTGAGAAGTCCAAGATCTTCTCAGTCGTGAAAAAACAACAGCATTGTGATATATGACATATATATAGCTCCTAATCAGTATGGGTTTCGTGAGCGTGATTCTTGTGAGTCTATTAATATTTGTGATGAATTTTAAAAATCTATAGACTGTGATAATTGTGTTCTGGCAGTATTTATGGACTTTAGGCAAGCATTTGAGACTATTGGTCTTGATATTTTAATGTATAAGTTGGAAAAATTGCGGTTACAAGCAACAGTATTAAGATGATCCCAATCTTACTTAATCGATCGTACTCAAAATTTCAAATTCAAAAATAGCTCCGACTGTAGATTGGTGGAGTAAGCAGTGCCTCAGGGAACTGTATTGGGTCCGTTATTGTCTATACTGTAATCACAAACGACATTGTGAAAGCTGTGAATACATGTGAAGTTTTCTTGTTCACCTCTTGTTAACCGCATCCACGGACATACTCTACATGGGAAGGTAGGACAAAACGAAGTGACCACCCTGTACACTAAGATGCTACTTTATAATGCAATTGCTGCTCCACATTTGCAATTCTGCTCGACATTATAGTTCAATTAACGATTGACCAAAAATTGTAATTGGACTATGTATAGATTGCTTAATTATAAATTGATGTCTTTCAGAATATACAAAAACGGATCGAGCCACTTGCATGGCTCGATTTTTTATTTTAGGATGTAATCGTTATACACCTATACAATCTATGTTGAATGTATTGAACATGCGATCACTAAAACAAATTTTTGTATATCATGTGTCTGTATTTGTATCTCGAATTAAAAGAAGAATGTTGCCTGATTTAGAAAAAAATGGATAACTCCATTCGAAAGAGGGGCAAAAATTATACCGATCTGGAAAATTACACTACGATTGAACTATTGATAGACTAATATGCAATGGACAATTTGCACATTTTTTGGAAATATGAAAAATATAAGGATTAGCAAGTACTGATGCCATTGATGTTTAAAAAATCAACCTACGACCTCTAATAATGTAGTAATCACCGATTAAAGAGCGCCAATCAACATCCAATACGTCACAGAATACACTATCTATCTCCGTCTGACGTATTGAATGAGATTACTCTCTCTCTCTCTCGGGAGGGTAATATGGCCCCACCCCTTTTGCGATCATGCAGTGAAATTCGCGTCTTCTTTTTCATTTATTTAGTATACTTTTGGGTATTTCGGAAAAATTTTTTGGCTGGTGACTTTCAAATAATGTCTAGAATACGTATATCAAATTTCAAGTCATTTGAAAATGTATGCAAATTGTCCATTAAAAATATGTAAAAAATTGCAAAAAAATGGCAATTTTGGCTAAAAGCTCGAGAAACGTATTGTTTTTAGCAACTTTAAAAGCGTATATCTAGGCTTTTAAATTGCCAATCGTAGTGTAATTTTCAGGATCGGTATAATTTTTGCCTCTCTTTCGAATGGAGTCATAATTTTTTTTCTAAAACCACTTTGAAAATCCGTCAAGAGTGGCTTTTTTTTTCTTCCATAGGACAAAAAGGCTAAATGACTTTTCGACAAAAAAAACTTTGAAAAAGAATAAAGTACTTATTTATGTGATCAGATTTTCAATATCTGTAGAAATGGGGAAAAAATATGGGAAGTTCAAGACTTTTGACGTTGTGTGTATTAATTGCTAACAAATTGTTTTGACCCTTTTCTGACCAATGCCTGATATATAGGGGACCCATTTCTTTGGCATTTTCGGCCCATAAAGGGCAACGCCCCAGCAATGGTGACAAGGGCCCTCAAAATTTCAAATGGCATGAGGGGACGATTGATATCTTATTTTGAAGGTATTTTCAAGTAGATTATAAACCCCGAGTTTCACACCGCTCCTAGAAATGATACTCTTATTGGAGGTTGCTAGAAGCAACCGTTTTCGTGTTATTTGAAGTAATCCATGCATTGTGGTTTGAAATGGAAAATTTTGAAAAGGTGGCGTTGAGAATGGCTTTATCATGGTTATTTTGAGAATTTTTCAAATTATTCTTATATAAAAAAGATACATTCAATTTCACATTTTTTTATTTTTTTAATTTTTTTAAATTTTTCATTTTTATTTTTTTTTGAAAAGAAACATCGAACGTTTCAAAGCCACCTATGCTTATTCTCAATTGCAATATTTCGAAAACGGTTGCTTCTAGCACCTTCCAACACGAGTATTATTTTCATGTGAAAATAATGTTACAATCATTTTTTTTTACCCAAAACAAAGATACAGGGTTGGGCAACTGAAATAGTAAAAAACTGTAGATGGCGCCACATACAAGATAGAATCATAGTAATATCAAATTGGAATTTCTTATGTCAAAAATACCCTGTATACCGATTTTTGTTAAATTATCAAAATTATTAAGGGATTTATTTTAATAAAACAAAAATAGAAATTGAACTTTGACACGCTGTATCTTGAAAACTATGCATTTCTGGAACATTGTTTATGTGAAAAAAAATCTAATGTAGAACCACCCCTTGAATTATTCGAACGCCATTTCCGGACATCCTGTATAGTTTGATGTCTTTCTGATGAGCCGTCTAGAAAATATTTTACTTCGAAATTTATACACACTGCCTCGCAAAATTAACGCATAAGCAATATATATATATTTTTCATAAGACTCAATGTAAACATCACCTGATATAAAATTTCATATCTTCTTTGAAGAACCATGTATCAAGTTGACTCGATTTTTTGCAAAGAGTGAATGTAGCTACAATATTTTAACAAAAGAAAAAATCTATTTTAACCTGTATAATCCACAGAGAGTTTTGAAATATTGGAGTCACACTGGCCATTCAATAACCATTGGGTGAAATGTTTAGGAATTCAAATTCATCCTGTGAAGTATGCAAATGTTAGATTCAACTTGATAGGTGGTTTTTCAAAAATAGTATGAAATGTTCCATTGTTGCATTTTTACAATGAGTCTTTTGAAAAATATATTGCTTATGCGTTAATTTTGCGGCGCAGTGTATTTTGAATCAACCGATGAATAACCGAACGAGTCTGGACAATAAAATGTATGGATAAGACGTAAGGGAACAATAAAATGGCTTCCAAATAGCCCTGACCTCACAACACAAACCCCAGATACCCTGTGGTGGAAATATTTGGAAAATGAGGTATATATGGTCGCAGAATCGAAAGTATCCAAGAGATGAAGACAAAAATATTAGATGTAATTCGCCATATTGATGGAAGTGGTATGACACAGACACATTGAGAAGTTTAGAAAAGAGATAAAGACTATAGCTTACTATGAAAAAGTTAAATTTCAACCTCGAATATTTTTTCAAGCCTGTGCCGTCGGCTTGACCCTTATATGAGACTACGCCACTGCTTTTCCATAGTTCGTGCTGATACCCTCTTGTCATCCTCACCATTTCCATGTCTGTCAGTATCCCACGCGCGCCGCACCCACCTTCGCTCCAAGACTCCAAGGTCTCGCGTGATCCCTATTTAGTAACATGGGGAAAAGAATCAATGTAGCACGCTCACTCCTATAGCATTTGCCCATGCAAAGTATGCGTGACTGTGCTGCCATAGGGGTGGAGTCAAGAAAACAATATTTTCTGGCGGGCTGTTCAAATTGCTGATTTCATAATAATAATAATCATTATACAATTTTAAACATATTATATTCGCTGTATAATAAATACTTACCAACAGCTAATGTTTAGCAATCATTTGATATACGGGAATATAACAATAGAACAAATTGAACGTGTAATATGTATTTATTGAATGTATTGATCAACATACAGGCTGGATCGAAAAAGTAAATCAACTATTTCCAATGCACTGATGCGATGGTTCAAGAAAATATCTTGAAATTACTTTCAACAAAAGTATTGCACATGTTTTTTTATTATTATTTTAACGAGTTCTAACATCATAATAATGAGTACAACAGTGCAATCAGCTGTATTTTTTTGAGCTCTCACACGATACAACACTATAACATATGTTCTTAAAAACACATAATTCACAAACAAAATAACACCAAGACACAATCACATAAACCATCGAGAGAGAATCGTAAGTGTCGCTAAGGAACATTCAAACAGTGATAGAAAAATGAGATCGGTAGATGGAGCTTAGAGTAGCTGCAATATGGCGACGTATACAGGGGCGAACTGGCCCACATATAGAAATTCAGAATTGTTACTCTAGATTACTTTATTCGAATTTATTAACGGTAACATTATATTTTTGATTTATTGATCATAATTGTTTCAATTTACCATTTACTATTCTTTATATTATGTGTGAGGTAGGTATTATAAAACAATCCGGAAAAAATATTTTCCAATCGTGAAACTCAATTCAATATTATGTACAAAACGAAACAGTACTGGAGTAGATACTTAACAAAACAAAAGGAAGTGAAACTGAAACGAAGTAACAAACACGAATGAATAACAATTATCAGTTATGCTATAATAATACAGATCATGCAGTTCAATATTCACTTGGACATAAATAAAGAGGATTAAGAAAGATGACAGTCAACAAGAAAATCAGTTAATTGGAGTTTGATTGTTTCATTGCAAGAGAAACGTGGTGGTATGTGGAGGGTGTACAACTAAGAGAGGTCGCCGGCCATATCCCGGATACTATTCATCGTAGAGGCTTGCGGCAAAAAAATTTATCACTAAAACGGCCAAGAGAAAAACCTGGAAAATATTTTCAAGTTTTTGAAATGGTCGCTAGGGGCGTAACAACCAACACCAAGTAAAAAAATAGGATTTTTATTGAATTTTGCCCAATGCAAATATATCGATGATATCGTTTTCATATTAACTGACTATTTACCTACACTTTTTGCCTTTAACCTTTTTTTTCTATCTATCAAAATAGAGCGGAGATTTCTCTCGTTTTGCTTGACCGATTTTAACGAACTTGGGCTCATATGAAAGAGCATGATCTGCACAACAAAATATTTTTTTGGTTTTCAATGTTTGACCTTCACCGTCGCCGCTTGATGGCGTTGACTGAAATGGTAGCATATTTTTGAGTTTATTTCAAAAAAATCAAATGTAATGTAATGTAATGTATATTCATTTTCATATATTTCAAAAGAGGATACATTTTTTTATTAAAAAATTGAAAAAAAAAATATTTTTTTTTTCATTTTTTTTGTTTTCTTTTTGCATTTTTTTATAGAAAAATGCATCCTCTTTTAAAATATATGAAAATGGATATACCATTACAATTGACTTTTTTGGAAAAAACTCATAATATGCTACCATTTCAGTTAACGCCATCTAGCGGCGACGGTGAACGTCGAAAATTCAAAACCTAAAAGTATTTTGTATTGCAGATCATATGAGCCCAAGCTCGTTAAAATCAGTCAAGCGAAGAGGAAGAAATCTGCGTTTGTTCTAAAAACGACTCCAAACAGTAATAAACAGAGTGACTACCAAAACCTGAGCATAATCTACAATTACTTGCTGCGTATCCACAAAGACGGTCTCACTCTCCATGCTGTGGACGTTAATGAATGATAGTTTTCCTTTGATGCTGAACAGTGCCCTTGGTTTTCACGTGTTTCTATCAAGGGTGGCAATTTACTTGGGTTAAGTTAAACTAATGTTTGAAACGCTCTGTTTCCATATTTTAGGTTTTCCTGCTGTGGAAGCGCAGCGTGGCAGATTTCTTTTTGTTCTGTTCATGTATTTTCAGACTGCCATTGTTAGATGTCGTATGTGTGTATTCCCGCGTTTTTAATTTTTATCAGGCTTTTTATTCATGTCAATTGGTTTTTATCAGTCCCTTTGTTCATTGTGCTTTGTTCCGTTAAACTTGTAATATGCGTCCTTTTACAGTTTCAACATTTTAACCCCTTTTACAAGTTTTAAACCATTTTATCTTTTTAACATGTTTAGTGTAGTGAAAGTTCGTTTGTGTATTTTAAACATTTATTTTATTTCTTGTGTACAATTATTAGCATATGTATAATGTGTGATTTTCTGTTATGTGTTGGTGCCTTTTGAAATTGTCCTTCACATTCGGTGAGTTTTTCACTTGTTTTCTTGAGTTTCGTTGCCTTACTAATTATTGTATCTTTCACCATTTTATGTTAGACTTCCTGAAGAAGGAGAAAATTTCTCCGAAAGCTTGAAAATCGAATAAAGAAGACTAAAAGTAGCCTTCCTCGTATTATTGACTGCCTCCCACGAGCTCCTGTCACATAACTCTGTTCCGCTCCAGTCACGAAACTAGCAACAATTTGTTTAAAAAAACAGTTGAACTTCCCCCACCACTTTATTTTGATAGATAGAAAAAACGTTTCAGTCAAAGTGTAGGTGAATAGTCATTAAATATGAAAATTTTACCATCGGTATATTTTCATTGGACAAACTTCTTTAAAAATCCTATTTTTCTACTTGGTGTTGCTTCTTACTCCCCCTAGCGACTATTCCAGAAACTTGAAAATATTTTCTAGGTTTTTCTCTTGGCCGTTTTAGTGATAACTTTTTTTAGCCACAAGCCTTTACGATAAATAGTATCCGGGATATGGCCGGCGACCTCTCTTAGTTGTACACCCTGTACAGTCGTTTGCATAAATTCGTTGTACAAAATGCAGGACAAATTTGCAAAAAACAAGTCCACACACGCATATATTTTTATCGGGCAGAAGAATTTGTGGTAAATGCAAAACACAACGTAAGTTTTTACTAATGTTTTTACTAGAGTGACCCATTTGAAAGCGGGCCAACCTCATAACATTTTAATTCATGGATCGATTTTGACGATTTTTTTTTTAAATATGGGGAGGAGAAAGGTTTATTTCGCGGCCATACGTCGCCCAGTTTTTTTCAAAAACAAAGGCCTACTTGAGCATATTTAGAGACTGAAAAATCCAGAAAACATGATAATATTAGCGATTTTTGTAAAGAAAATCTGCCAATGCCACTGGATTTTTCATCCCCTGAAATGGATCTGTACCAAAGTTTATGAAAATATATTCTATTCAAAAATATTATTTCTGTGTATAATTTTTTTTGTCAATTTTGTTTGTTTGTTTTCATTGTATTTTAACATAACAGTCTATTGAATGTTGTTATTTGATAAAGTTGTCGATGAAAGCGCGGTGTTATCAAACTAGTCTGATAATACCGCGTCCCATGCTTGATAATGCCGTGTTCCAAAAATGAGAATGATTTAATTTTCAATAAAAAAAAAATTCAGTGCCTCTAAATATTATAAACTAGCTGCTGGACATTCATATAATGTGATTAAACATTTACAAATCTCAACCATATAAATATTTTGGTGAACTCGAGACAAATTTCATATCCCGGTCCTGTATTATGCAATACTAACCTATGAAATGTGATTCCAGTCGATTTTTTCTCATCGATAGCGTCTCGCACAACTTTTCAGGGCACATGAAACCATATTTGAGAAATGTAACAACACTCAAAAATTACAAAATAATCCTCACAACACAGCTAAAACCGTTCTACAAATGTAAACAAACACTTTGACAGAACGATCGCGGTAAGATGGCGAAAGTGATCCCATTGTAGTCACGTGATGTCGTCTCCACCCCTTCCTACCTCCATGACATAAAACTCCATTGAGATATGATTCCTATCTTAATGGGATTGACGGACTTTGACGAACAGGGACAGACGGAGTATTGACACTATTGACTTGTCAAATGATTGCGATTGGAGCGCATAGCGGTGGAGTCAAGGAACTAAAATAGGTAGTGGAAGAATTAAATGGAGTCAGCCTTTTAAATGTAATTTTCTTTTCTATGTTCAGAACGCTTTGCTTTCGCACCGGAGCTCGTGCTTTCAATGTGCCTCCTCGATTCGACGAATTGTTCATGATACATCTCGATATGTAGTTATTGATGTTATTTATCAATAGTGCAGTGTTTCTGTTTTCCAAAGGTAAGAAAGATATGATTGTTGCCATTTATTTCAGTTTTGAATTAACTACAACGAATGCGCAAGTACGTTCTCAACAGCTTGCAAAAAATTGTTAAACACTCTATCCAAGCGCTCTCTAGCCTTGATAGTGACTGGATCTGCCCATATAAACCTTCAACTCATTAAAGTATAACGGCAAGGCCCAGTAAATTGAGCGGCGCGCCCCGTCCGAGGCACTCGCAATCTGATGAGAGGCAGAGGGCTCAATGTCTCAGCCGAAAGCATCGAAATTCAGCAGTTACATGCCTCTTCTGATGAGCAGCAAAGGGCAATTTCGAATTGAGCAACCAATATTTGAAACGTTCGTCTTGAATTTTGGGACGTGTGGGCCTTTAGTCCGGCCGCGCGTCTCGAATTTGGAGAGTAAATTTTTGAACTAAGATTTCATCTTCTGGGGTTCAGCCCTGCTTGGATAGAAACTAATTTGTGTCATAATTTTATTTTCGAAAAATCGAGCATGGAAATTCACCTAGTAGCTATTTTTCTCACCAGTAAAGTGCTTCTTCTGTCGGAGATACGACAAAATGTTATTGAAAAAAAATGTTTAGAATGGAAAACTGAATGAAAATGCAAAATTCCAAAACCATCCGCCTACTTTGATATTTTGTACTTTTTCATTCCAAGTCTTCAAAATACCATGAAAATAAATTTAATCATCATGTTTCAAGTTTGTGTTTATGTTATTTCAAAATTCGTTTTGGATTTTCAAAATTGCTTAATTCAGTAGTAAGGGTTTTGAAATTTTGCATTCCAACTCAGTTTTTTATTCTGTACAACTTTGTTGCTCCTTACTAGTGAGAAAAATAGCTTCTAGTTTAATTTCCAGAAATCCAACAAGGAACTTGAGGCTATGTTCCAGTCCTTCGTAGAGAATCTTAATCCACCAAAGGAAAATGATTATTCGGAAAACGACGAACCTTTCATTCTGGATGTTTCAGATAAAGAGGAGGAAAATATTCCTCCACTTAGATTTGGAACTACAGGAAGAATCTTTCATTGAGGAACATAATTTTAACTTTGATCCGCTGATAAGAGAACAGGTACCTGCAAAACCTCACATTGAAAAGCAAGTGATAAAATGTATGAGCTTCGGCCAATCTGCTTTTTCACGAATAAAATATAGCCCCTCCGGTATTTACAGCCTTATTAGTGAACCACCAGTTTTCTCATAGTTCGTTGGAGAATACACCGGTTCAGGAGCAGATGACCAAAAGCCGATACGACGTTGAGTGACATTCTTCATGGGCTTCTACTTCAGAGGGACGCTTTCGCAAACTCTATGAAGGTTCTTATAACAAAACATCCATCTTTCAAAAACGATGTCCACGATATCCTTGTGGGCCCTGATTCCTTATTCAAACATCTCTCTGATGACGTCCTACAATATGTATGTAGTCGTAAGGTGTAGGTAATAGAGAAAATAAGAAAGACGTTTTTCCTGAAAAATGCGGAAGTAGTAAGTTTACTAGAAGCTATTCCACCATCCTCTCAACTCTTTCAACCGTAACCATTGGCGAATCTATATAAACAATCTGGTCATTTTTTTCGAATTCCCTTCAAGAAAGCTTTTGAGCATAACCATCAGTCCAACAGAAATATTCATCAAGCACAATCAAGGTGCAGTGGATTATTGCCCTATGGGAAGGGTCATCACGCCCAAACGAGACCATCCTTTTCTAATCAAAAATACCAGTCATCGAGAGGTGTCTTCAGAAAACTCCAATCTTCAGATAGTAATGAGAGACCAACCAAAAAACCAAGAAGACAATAGCAATTCGTTCAGGACGGGATAATTGAGAAATCATGTAAATCACTGGAGAGAATTAGGCGCAACAAAAAAAAAATCCGGAAACTTTACGAGAATATTCAATTACTTTTGTCAGAAAACCCCCTCTGGAAGTTCTCGATGGAAAGGGGTTGTTCGACATACGCAAACATAGGTATGGACGCAGTTGGAAAGTATGATCAAGCAAAATATTTTAGAAATTTCTCCTTTCTCAACCTGATTTCTGTCCCAGATGTACTTGGCTCCGAAGTGAGACGATTCCAGGAGACACATTTTCAATTTAAAGGCCCTGAACGAATTTCTCAACCCAAAGACGTTCCATCTCATGAATCACAAGAAGGTGCCCCTATTTCTTTAAAACGGCGATCACATGACCAGAATCGACTTCTCCCAAGCTTATTTTCATATCTCGATTAGGGAAAGATATCGAAGATTTGGGTCCCTATGTTACAAGAAGACAATATATCAAATGACGTGTCTAGCAAGCGCACCCCTCGAGTTTTCGAGGATTTCCAGTTGGCTAGCGGAATATCTTTGCGATAATCAGAATAAAAGTCTACTTGGACGATTTCTTATTGGCCACTCAAAACCCAGGAGTTCTGAGGGCACAAACAAAATACGCTATAGACTTTCCTGAGTCCTTAGGCTGGCAGGTGAACAGGATGAAATCGGTGCTAGCCCCTTAGACACGATTGGAATACTTGGGAATCGATTGGGACACCACGAACAACTTGATTAATCTGCCAACAAGGAATGTGAACTCGATAAAAGAAAATTTGCAACCTATTCTAATCAATCGCTTATGGCACTTGAAGTTAGCCAAACGTCTTCTGGGAAAGATGGACTTTGCTTTTTTTGCACTGCCATTGGGAAGACTACACATGAGGGATATGCTATGATCAAGCCTTGTGCTTCCCGAGGACAGCCCAGGATTAAATTTTCCAATCCAAAGACGAGCACTTCGGGAATGCCTGTGGTGGTTTCAAAATCTCGAACGGAATTCGGCTCTCTTCAGAAAAAAAACAGAAATATTCATAACAACCGACGCGAGCGACATCGGCTGTGGGGCCAGCTTTGGAGTCTGGTCTCGGAGTCACAGGCACTGGCACATAAACTGCCGAGAAATGTTTGTCTTGTACCTGGCCTTGAAGGAATCTGCCATAGAGCTAAAGGGTTGAACAGTTCTAGTCCAAATGGACAATCGCACAGCAGTTTCTTATATATATCAACAATAACCAGGGAAGGATGAAATCTACCAAGTTACTGAAGAGGACTCAGATTCTTCTAATCTTCGCTTATCACTGGGAACTGAACCACTGAACACATGTACAAAGTTTAGAAGTCAAACTGACGTATAAAATTTTACGGAACAATGCGCCACGGAATGAAGTGGATGCGAATCGAAGTATCAGACTTGGATAATGTATTATTGAAGATTTCTGTAATATATCATGCAGTTCCCTTTACATAAAAGCACTGACAATGACTTTGACGTGGAAAATGTTTATTTATTGAATAAAGACAAAAACTTTGAATGAATGTAGTTTTTTTCGGTTTTTCTTGAATGTTCAGATCTGGGGATGGGGTCAGTGTGGGCTTTCTATCTGCGAAAGCTCTGCGGGGCGCTGGCCCTGTGTGATGGTGACTATGAGAAAATGCCACTTACTTCGAAGGTCTCGGGAAGCGGTGCATGGCTCCATGTGGTGTGGGACGGCTGGGCTGTACGAAACTCGTCGAGGAACACTTCTTCTGTTTCCTCCCCTTTGTTCGACCTTTTCAGGATGGTGTCACTTAGCCTCACTGTTTGATTTGTTGTAGAATACACTGTGCGAAATCCCATTTGTTCTTCTGGCAGAAAGTTTTTTGCCATCGTGACTCCTTATTTTGTGGAGGATGCATTTCTCCGGAACTTTTCCGATGGCGGCTGGAACATTGATGAGCCTCTGGTATTCCGGGATGAATTCTGCGTTCTTATAGGTTTTTCGATGAGGATTACCAGGGCATTTTTTCACTTAGAGAGGAATCAAAGCATGAAAGAAAACATGAAGATAAAGGGTGACGTTCAAATGACTTCATCTATCATCATGACAAGCTAATAAGCTGTCATGTGGCATTCCAAATACCGCCATCTTCTCGAGATCTAATGAACTTCAGGAACATCAGCGCCTCTCCGTGGATGCGAATCAAAGCTTTCAATTACGCCCCGCCCCACATTCACGTTTTTCTTCTAAACTTTGCATATGTGTTCTGTGAACTGAACTTGCTGACACAGCACATTCCCGGTATATACAACAGCTTGTCAAGAAACAGAGCTCTACCGGACTGACATATACTTCCGACTGTGACAGATCAAATCTTCGACATCTGGGGAACCCCTCAAATAGACCTATTTGCGACCAATCTGTCGAAGGTGGTGGTACGTATCTAGAGACGTGAAGGATCGCCAGGACAAGTTCACGAATGCCTTCAGCAGAAACTGGGTTATCATCTGGCTTGGATTATCCCACCTCTCAGCTTGATTCCGAGGGTGTTGCATCATCTGAATACAGCAAGAAGGATCCTGGTTGTTCCAAAGTGGGACCGAGTATTTTGGAAAATAGATTTGAAGAAAAGGGCAATAGCGCCCCCAATGAAACTAAGGAATCTTCAGTCGTGCCTAATAGATGCTCGAACACAAAGATGTCTGCCTCAAACTCGGAAATTAAACTTGGAAGCTTGGAAGATACGGGGTGAGCCGAGCTATTAAGTGATTGGTCCGTTCGAGATAAGACGTTGCTCGCAGCTTCGTGGAAAAAATCATCTCTCTGTACATATGCATCCCCTTGGAATCGTTGGGTTACATGGTCAAAGAGGAATAATTTATCAACAAGTGATCCCGACCCTGAGTCATTAGCTCAATACTTAGCATATTCGCCATTCGACAAAAGTCTCCGAGAGGATAATACGCGATGATCGGGTTCAAATTCCGAGGTGGGCAGAAATTATTTTCTGTTCGACATTTAGTCGTACTATCATTGGCTAACGTAGACTGCAGTATCATTAATCACTGACAGTCAAAAAGTTTAAATAATTCGCCTAAATTAATCGGTCCTGCTAGTTCAAATATATAACTAGGTGATTTTCTCCATCATCAACCTAGTTAGAACTACAGTGGTCCTGGGGTTGGCGAAAAGGGTCATTAGGCCTACTCGCCGGGCAGTGGTTTGCCCAACCACCCATACCAATACCAATTACTAACATCTGGTCGCAGAGTACTTGACCTCACGCTTCTTCGAAAAGATGAAGACTCAATGTGCATAGACCAGGATTCAATTTCATTTTGGCCAAAGTTTGAATCAAAGACTGACAAGATCACCTACAGGCAGTCTGGTTGGAAGCTGCTGAGAAACCCAGACTCTGAGCTAGATCCAGTACATTGGATAAGGGTCTTAATCAAGGTATCACCGGAAAGAAGAAAGGCTATTAAAGACCTGAAAAACTTTTTATAACAACTAGGGAAAAATGGGTTCATCATCCAGAGCAACCATCGCAGGATGGATCAGAACAGAGTTCGTAGGCGCAAAGGTGCGACTATTCACCTGGAAGCATAAGATCTGCGGTCTCATCATCTCGTTTTCTGACCGGAGTTCACCTAGAGAAAATTTTGAAGAGGAGGAATTGGAGAAGTAAGGGGAACTTCTTCAAGTACTACTATAAAAAGATTGGATGGTCCGATTCTTCAAGAAGGCCAACTTGTGATTCTACATTTGTTCCTATTTTATTTATTGTATTATTTATTTATTTATTTTTTCATACAATCTATGTCTAAGTTTTGTAAACCAAAGAAATGTTAAATGTGCACAGTATACATCCACGTCGTCAGACCCTAAATCTTTCTCATAAGGGTCAAGCCGACGGCACAGGCCTTAAATATACAGCGTTTTCCCCCGAAGAGAAGAGAACGACTTATTTTGGGACTTGCCTAATCTTGAGCCGGGAAAGTTCTTGACGACTTTCCCATGAAAGGTACTGAACAAGGATCCCACAGTCACGCGAGACCATGGAGCGAAAGTGGGGAGCGGCGCGCGTGGAAGACTAACAGATGTGGAAATGGTGAGGATGGCAAGAGAGTATCAACACGAACTATGGAAAAGCAGTGGCGTATCCTCATAAGGGTCAAGCCTGGGCAAGGCCCAAAATAAGTCGTTTTCTTTCCTGAATTACCGGCATTTCAATTATATTATAATGATAAATTGCCTTGCTAAACTGTTTGAGCTTTAACCTTCGTGCGTGATGTCTGTGATTTTTATTTTTATTTTATACAATTTTAACATACTATATATTTTAGCTAAATTTTTGTCGTTATATTGTGTTTTTTATCATGTTAGTTATAGTATAGTATGCTTTGTCAACAGGAATGTCTTATTTTTTGACAATAAAGTACATTTTTGATTTGATTTGATTTGATTTAGGGGGGAAAACGCTGTATATTTTTGAAACCAGAAAAATGAGTTATTTCTGGATATGTACCAATATACTGGCGGTTTCATTAAAAAAACGCGTGTTTCCCTCATATCGGATTGTTTTTCTTTTCGTCACCTAAGTGGGTACCTCAACAAACCTTCACTGTAAAAAAGTTTTTGGAAATATGAAAAATATAAGGATTAGTAGGTACTGATGCCATTGATGTTTGAAAAATCAACCTTTCGTAGCACGACGTCACGAATACATTATCTATCTCCGTCTCATACAGTGGAATTTGCGTTTTCTTTTTTATTTATTCAGTTGATTTTTGGTTATTTTGGAAAAAAATTCCGCTGATGACTGAATTATTTTCTGAATACGTATATCAAATTTCAAATCATTTGAAAATGTATGCAAATGGTCCATTAGTTAAGTTCAGAGAATCGCTTTATTGTCTGAAATACAAGTATTTGTGACAAAGTTTCAATCATCTTATTCACTGTAGAATTTCGCCCCCCCCCACAAGTCTTTTATGTGGCCCTCCACCTACTCATATATTGCAAATACATATTCATTTTTGTAAAAATCTGTCCGGCATCTACAGGGTGTACGGGAATATGTGGAAAATCTCTTGGATTCAGATAAAAAATGAAAAAATAAGGTAGTAAGTTCTGTTCATTCTCTTCCTTGAGGGCCTCCCTGTGGAGATATGATCCCCTAAAGGACGCCGGCGCCGCTGAAAATCGGTTTTCTTAAGTAACTTTCAAAGTAGGTATTCGATAAAATTCAATACAATTTTTGTATGTCGGACACTACCAAGGACCTCTTAAAATAGTTTGGGCGAACTAAAGTTGTACATTCTATTGATTAATTTTTCAACACCCTGTATGATAAAGACTCGAAAAAAAAATCAGCTTGAATCTTGGGCTAAAAAAAGGCACTCGTGTTCATTATCGATAAAATGCACCGTTCTGGAGAAAAGAAATACTTGTATTAAAAAAAAAACTCGAAAAAAGCCATGATAAAGTGGTGCCCTTAACAAAATTATTTAAACAATTTTCTTCCTTGAAATGTTCATAAAAATCAACCTGAAAAAAAATGTAAATTTGAAGAAAAATAAAGATTCACATTTTTAATAATTTCGTTAAAGTGGTGTCCTTAACGAAATTATTTAAATCATGTTTTTTTATAAAAATATTTTTTTTCTCCAGAACTATTCATTTTATCGAAAATGAACTGGAGTATCTACATTTTTTTTTTCAAGGCTCAAGCTATCCAAATTTATTTATCTATTTTTGTCAAGTTCTTACCATACAGGGTGTTAGAAATTAGGGCAATGAAATGAACAACCTGATCCACCCCTGATAAACTGAATGAGGTAAATGTGTTTCGAGCACACTATTTTAACAGGTCATTTTAACAGGTCCTTAGTGGTGTCCATCATATAGAATGTTTATCAAATTAAACTGAGTACTTTGAAAGTTATTTGAGAAAACCGATTTTCAGAGCTCCCTTTGGGGGCCATATCTCTGCAGGGAGGGCCTCTATGGAAAAATATAATAGGAATGTATCACCTTATTTTCTCATGTTCTACCTGAATTCAAGAGATTTGCCACATTTTCCCGAACACACTGTATATTGCGGATAAATCATAGAGCTTTACGTTGATGACAGCGTTTTTCCTCCAATATTCATTTGGCAACGTTAATTTGTCAACATGTTTCCAGTTGTGATAGTTTTTATGAATCCAGTCAGGCCCCCTGTGACTGCGGGCCTCCACGCATTGCGGGGGCTGGCGGCGGTGTAGTTACGCAACTGACACAAGGGTGGTTCCAGATGCCAGTCACGTGTTCACTGTTGAGATTGTGGCGTTCCGGCGTCTTTGTTAGTCAAACAGTCTGAAGGATTTTCTACCGAGTGAATGAACATTTGAGCATTTTGAAACAGTTCAAACGGGAAATCAAAAGAACAGAATAATCAACTAATCACAGTATTTATTATACTTAGGACCGATTCTTCAATCCAAGTATATTCTTGGAATAAGCAATACTCCGTATAACCAATGATAATTATATGGGGTTCCGTATAACGTCTTGCTTATTCTATGGATAAACTCCGTTTGTAAAATCGGCCCTAAATAGTTGAATCAGCGATTTAACAACGTATCGTTATGGTTACTCAATCCTCATTCACTAAAATTGTCTGTCAGAATGATAGTAAAAAGTTGAAAGTGTAGGCAGTACAAATGAGCCTATCAGTCTCGTTATAGCACCAAAACTTTACTATAAATGTGGTACTGAATATAATAAGAAAGTGGTTATATCTGAATTTCTTACATAAAATTCCACAACAAATTCACTGAACGTTTACCAAAGAAAGGCCATTCTTGATAATGGTACTCTAGATTGATTAATAATTGAAATTTAGGTAGCGATTATTACAGTTCGTTACCTTTTTTTTTCAGAACGATATTATTTCTTAGGTAAATCTATTATGGTACATAAACTATGCGCAATATCAATCGAGTTGAAACGGATGGCGGTAAAAGAAAAGACAAATGGAAATGCCTGACCTTGAGTTTCCAAGATTCAAAGAGTTTTTCCACACGACGGCGACGTCCCCCAGGTTCCTGGGTACGTCAGAACTGGTCGAGTTTATTCTGGATTTTCCAGAGGGTTGATTCCGCACAACAAATCCGATGATGCAGGTTTGCTCTTTTGGCTGGGGGAAAATTCCCCAAGGTAGCACCGTATCTTTGATACCTCAAGATTGGTGGCCAAACGAAGGCAACAGGAAAGGAAGATATAATGTTAGAACTCGATGACCTAGAAGCAATACCTCGTAAGTACAAAAAATTCAAAAATCAAGCGTATGGCGTCATTATACTGGAGAGGGGTTATATCAGTGTTATGACGCCATAAGCGTGATTTTTGAATTTGTTGTACTCACCAGGTATTGCTTATCGATTGAAAGAAAAGCCGATGGTGTGCGGCTTAAAGTGAAGAGACGTGGTCAGCTCAACGTGCTCGTTTTTCGTCTACAACTACTAGACTCTCAATAAATCCTCAACCACTAGAGTTTGGTATAGAAGACACAAAACCAAAATAAGAGACGAGCTTGCAGGAGATCACTTGAAAATCGGTTAAAATGCCCAAAAAGTTAGCAGTTTTCGCAACCAAGAGCACTCTTATTTCTATCAAAGTGACAAAATAACAGCAGGGGAACAGGGTGAAAAGTGGCAACCACCAATTGGCCAGTTTCTTTCACAGCAGATTAGATCGGCCGGGGTAGTCAGATCATCCAGTGGTGACGACAAGATGACACAAACGACAAATTTGAAAGTCCTGACTCTAATCACTTCTTAGATTGCTTTCAAGCAGATTGCCGAATTGTTCTGTTTGTTCACAAAATTTGACAACCGACTAATTGATTTGGATTTGGAAATGATAGGTATCCGACTACGTGAAAAGTGATTTTGTGAAGTCAATGAAGGGATTAAAATGGGTTTGGTTCAAGAGGGAAATTTGAACCGTACCACTTCTTCTATTTTATGTTAGTTTATCAGTTCGTTTATCTCTGTTTTCTCACCATCTGTAAGTATGTATTCTGTGTTTTTTGGAATGTTGAATTGTCTCTATGTATGCTTTGAAAGGTGCAGGTATTGATTATCTCTCTCATGATGCCATTTGGTTAAACACGACTCTCTTTGCTTGTCTGTCAGGCATTATAGTTTCAATGGCACTGTTCTACTCCACATCGAAACAAAAAACCACATTAATTCTAGTATAAAAATACGTATACAAAAGTTCTACTTGAAATGAAACAGGCAAAATATTTGATTACATGTTTGGTTGCAATTGCGGATTATCTCGGTTATAACTAAATATACAACCTTGCGGTTTTGACGAACCTGAGCTTCTTTTTTGTGAAACGAAAGATGCCATAAACAAAAATGTCATAGGCTTTTCAGTTTTTGAGCTACAAGGTGATTTTGAAAAAGTTGTATTCTTGGACACCCCCCGTAGTTCAGCTATTTGTTAACTGATCGGAAATGTGAAAACGGGTTCTGGTAGAAATTTTTACGTAAAATCCAGTGACGTAATCAGTTTTTTTCCAGATATTATCGTTTTTGAAATATTGACCAATATTTGGATTTTTTAAATGGGACACCCGTTTTAAAAATATAATAAAGTATGGGTCTATTTTGATAAACGACGACAATAATCCCAATTTTCATAATTCGCAACCAAAATTCTGCAGTAGGCCATGCAAACTAACGATGTTTGTTATTGTTTACTTGGTCACAGTAACAGTGGTCTCAACTTTTATATGTCTGATGTAAATTTGCGATTATGACAGGAAACCAAGCTTTCGAAAATCTTGATATGAAGGGTGGCAGAGAATAACGATCAGTCAGTTTGAAAGAAAATGCCATCATATGTAGCTTGATCCAAACATAATAAGATCATTACGGTAGACAAAGTTCATAGTCGTGGATAAAAAGCTTTTAAGACTCTCAGTATAATCTATTTTCTTTATGTTTTGCAAATTGGTAATATTTGACGTCAAACATTAAGTTGTGAAAACTTACAAAATATTATTTCAACTGAACTTTGATAGTTATTCTCCGCGGCACTTCTTAAGTTGAGGTATTTTGTATTAAGTGGGTAATGAGAATGTCCATGCGGCATCTCAGATTTATTTCAACAGGTAGGTTACCTAACTCAAAAATCTTTTTAAAATGTTCGAAAGTCTAGTTTTCTGTCATAATCGCAAATATACTCCAAAGTTGGAAGCCGTTACCAAGTAAACAATAACAAACATCCTTGGTTTTCATGGTCTAGTGCAAAATTTTGATTGCGAATTATGAATATTTGGATTATTGCTTGTGAAAAGAGAAAACAATTTTTTGTTAAAAATACAGGGTTATTCACGTTATTCGACACGGAACATTATGGCCGAAGTATATGACTTCAAAGAAGTTTTTCTCTAAGGCTACATCTTAAAAATATTTGCATGATATACGGGGTGTCCCCAAAACACGAAACGTATCAAAGTTGTAACACCGTGAATATTAATAAATATTTCAATTCATACTTCAATTTTCAACAAAAATTGTGATACAACTAATGCTTCTAAATTCAACCGTTATCGAGATATCGCGTTTTATAAATGGTATTTTTGCACCTTTGACATGCTTAAACACTCGAACTATTCATGTTATAGAAAAATTCTCTGCACTTTCCTATCTTAACTTTTCAAGAGCTATTCTGTCATTTCAATAGAAGGTACTGTCAGCTGTCAACTTTTATCGGCACATTTTGACGTTTTTTCACAAGAATAACTTTAATGTCCTTGGATAGCTCTTGAAAAGTTGGGATGGGAAAGTGCAGACAGTTTTTATCTATCTTGAATTGTTTAAGTTTTTTAGGATGTCAAATGTTTGAAAATGCCATTTTTAAAACGCGATATCTCGATAACGGTTTAATATAGGAACAAAAGTTGTTTCACAATTTTTGTCCAAAATTGAGGGAAGAATTGAAATATCAATTATTACTCAGTGGGTTCCATTAAAAAATACAACTTTGATACGTTTAGTGTTTTGGGGACGCCCTGTATAACATTTTTTTTTAATGTAGCCTTAAAGGGGTCCCTATCCATCCAGAAAAAAAAAACTTTTAAAATTAGATACTTGAGCCATAATGTTTCGTGTCGAATAACGTGAATAACCCTGTATAGGGTGTTTAAAAAAACACTACTGGTCAATATTTCAAAAACGATAATATCTGGAAAAAAACTGACCAAGCCAATGAATTTAACGTAAAAAGTTCTTTCAGAACCCGTTTTCACATTTCCGATAAGTTGCCAAATAGCTGAGCTACAAGGGGTGTCCAAAAATGCAACTTTTTCAAAATCACGCTGTAGCTCAAAAACTGACAATCCTATGACATTTTTGTCGCATCTTTCGTTTCACAAGAAAATAGCTCCGGTTCGTCAAAACCGCAAGGTTCTAGCTTCAGTAATAACCGAGATAACCCGCAATTGCTACCCAAATGGGACACCCTGTACACTGTGTCCCATTTTGGTCGAGACTGCTGGATATCTCAGCTAGTAATAAAGATAAAGCATTGCGGTTTTCGCGAGTGTAACTTTTTCGCAAACAGAATTATCCTATATAGTTTCGTTTCTTAGATACAGGGTGAAAATAAAAGTATGCACTTTCTGGGGTGCCGTTATATCTCGCACACTATACTTGATATACAAAAAAACAATAAAAATTGGTCTTGATAAATATTTTTTTTCTACAACCGAGCGCAAAGTACCATGTTTGCGCATCAAAAAGGAAGCGCAAATTGTCACTTTTCCGCGGAGTCTACTTTGTCGCTCGCCGAGCGGCAAAGTAACTTTGTCGCTCGCTGAATATGGAAACCATATTAGAAAAATGTCAAAAGTTTCTGCGACATTTGACAGCACAGTGGGCATTGAACGACATAACGGATTAAAGATGTATCACTAAGAACACTTCTTTTATGAAATGATAATGAAATTAAAACTGAGAAATACAAGTAGGGTTAATTATAACCAAATATTTGCTGTTGTTCACCGCTATGCAAGTTCAAAATGCGTTACTAGATGTCACCCCTTTTGTCAACTTCTCCCAATCTAAATTACTGAACAGCATTTAACAGATTATGTCAACAGTTTCATGAACAACGCGTATTCGAAGATCGTCATCGAAAATAAAAATATCTATTTCGTGAAAATTCAATGGATATCGAAGAAATTATTGAAGTTTCGTGCACTCCGCCAGAAATTGCTCAAGCGGCAAAATCAGTTGCTCTTAATTTACTCCCAGAAAAGTCGAGAAGCAAGTATGAAAAGCAATATGAACTTTTTAATAAATGGTGCGATTCAAAAGGAACCAAGAAGATATCAGAGAACATTCTACTTGCGTATTTTGCAGAGAAAGCCAAGGTAATGCAATCCTCTACACTTTGGTCTATATACTCAATGCTGAGATCTACGATATCAGTAAAACATGATGTGAACATTAGTGAATACAAAAAACTATTGGCTTATTTAAAACGTCAAGCTGTTGGCTACAAACCAATAAAATCAAAAACCTTAAATTTTGATGAAGTCAAAACCTTTTTGAAAGAAGCTCCTGATGAAATATATTTATTGCAAAAGGTGATCTTAGTTTTCGGTATCGCTGGAGCTTGCAGGAGGGGCGAACTTGTCAAGATGGTAACGAACGACATTGAAGATAAAGGGTCAATACTTATTGTGAAAATACCTGATTCCAAGACATACAATAGCAGAACATTCATCGTCGCAAATAATGAAACACTGGACTCTGTATCAATTTACCGAAAGTATATGAACATCAGGCCCAAAAATTGTAAAATACAGAGACTATTTTTGAAATATTCGAATGGTAAATGCCACAATCAAGTTGTTGGAATGAATTATATTGCAAAAGTTCCAAAAAGCATAGCGCAGTATCTTGGACTTCCAGAACCATGCAAGTATACAGGTCATTGCTTCAGGCGAACTTCTGCCACTCTTCTAGTTAATGGTGGTGGCGATATCACGCAATTGAAAAAACATGGAGGATGGAAGAGTACTAACGTAGCAGAAAATTATATAGATGAAAATATAGCTAACAAAATTTCTACATGTGAAAAAATTATGGGACCGACACCGACGGTAAACAAACCACCAATAATTGTGGAAGCAAAAAGCTCCGAAAATATCCCGATTCAGTCACCACCAGAACCTTCGAGTCAAATTATTGTCAAAAATTGTGAAAATTGCACATTTACCTTTAATATTGTAAATAATAAGTAAAATTAGGATTTTTAGTTATAGGTAATTATTGTATTTAAAAAACATTAATATAATTTTCAATACAACTCATGTTTTTCTAAAATCTGCGGTTGTAGAAAAAATCTTGTGTGTAATTCGAGTGCAAAGTGAGATTGCCGCTCTCGCAAGGTAGCCGCGCTCCGCTACGCGTCGCGCGTCCATCTCCTTGCTCAGAGCGGCAATGTATCACTTTGCGCACTTAATACACAAATAGCTATTGCGTAGAATGCAGTTGGGTAATAACAAAAATTTTTGGATCACCGTTTATGATTTGCAGAACAAAGTTGGTATTTTTTTAATGGGTCACCTTATATTTTTCAACGTCAAATTCTTTCATATTTTTTTTCTGATTAAACTAATCACTAGTAACCTTATATCAATCGTTCACACTGCCATCCACAACTCACATACCGTTACAACCTTTTCAAAATTCAAATTTAAATTTAAATTATAAAGGTTTTGTCTATTTCAATCTCCGAATGCTTTCTTGGTTGACGCTTGGAGCTATTATAAACATGTTTAAATATTTAATAAGCCGTGTTTTATAGTATTGTATGCTTCGTTGGTTGTGTTGGAAATATGATTTTTGAGTTGAGAACCATAATGATAATTTCAATATCTAATATCCAATATTCAATTAATAGAACCGTTTTCATCTTAACAGGAAAAGTTCTTGAAAGGAAAAGGACCACCAGTTATCTCACAAACTGATATTCACATTCTGTGTGGTTGCGTGAAGGACTTTCTACGATCTCTGGTCGAGCCACTGATAACTTACGGATTATGGCGCGATTTCGTCAAAGCCGCTGAATCTAAGGATACACAAGATATCGCTCCATCAATATTTCAATGTATCTCGGAATTACCTCAACCCAATAGAGATACGCTAGCCTATATGATGCTGCACTTGCAAAAGTAAGTTCACCTGTCTCATAATATAATTTAGTAGTTTTTGTTTGGGTATTTTTCCACTTTCTACATTTCTCAAAAATGTATACATGTGACGTGAATGATGCATGCGGCAGAACATAAGTAGGAATCATATATTATACAGGGTGTCCCACTTGATATGGATACAAGTCGATATCGGCCAGGGAAATGGTTCTTTTGTGAGGATACTGACTCATCCAGGTAGTTTCAGAGTAATATGAGTCTATATCAACAAAACCTATTCATTTTCTACAGTAGTTCGTAGGCCTTTTCGAGTTGTAAACAAATAAATGTCAAAAATATGACTGCTGTATTCTAAAATGATAAGAGTGGACTGTAATAACTCTATTGGATAATATTTATCCGTCAAGGTGGCATTCAAATGGTAAAATAAATCTGGCCAGGATGCAACTATCCAGTACTGATTGACTTTTTTTCTGTCGAATGACGTTCATGTGTATCAAACCTGCCCATTATCAAAAAGTGCGTCCCTTATAGGATGCTTTCAACAATAATTCTTAGGATGTCTAACTTAACATCACCTGCAGTCCTGAGCATCACAAACTGAAGAGCAATTCAACATAAACTTATCAATATCAATATCTACAGGAAGTACACTTAGTTCGGAAACTGTTTCCTGAAAACTCCCGTTTTAGTCTTTACGCTCACTAACCGCACAATCTGGTCTTTTCCTGCATGTAGAGATAAAACTCTTCCAAGAATCAACTGCTGTGGTGGTAGGTTTTCTCCGCGCAAAAGCACCAATGAGCCAACGTGCACAAGGGGATCTCGATTGCCTCTCTATTTGGTGCGAGGTTGAGGCGATGTCAAGTATTCAGCTGACTATCTTGTCCAAAAGTGTTGCACCATTCGCTGAAGTCGTTTATACTGCACTAGCCGATTCGTAGGTACATCGAAGACATCACGTTGTGGAATGGCAGCAAGTATATCACCAATCAGGAAATGACTTGGAGTTAGAGTGGAGAGACCATTGACATCATTGGAGAATGGTGTCAGGGGTCTGGAGTTAAGAATTGCCTCTATCTGACATAACATGATAGAGAGAGATTTAAAAGTTAAAGAAGCTTCTCTCAAAATACGAACCAAATGATATTCCGTTGATTCCACCGCGGCCTCCCAAAGACCGCGCCATTCGATGTCATTTTCCAGAAAATAAGTAGAAACCTCACTCCTAAACGTTTTTGTCAACTCATTGTCTGCCCCAACGAAATTCATAGCGTTGTCCTTGTAAATATCTTTACTCAAACTACGTCGCGCCACAAATCGTTTCATAGCGTTTAAAAAAGAGTGAGTACTCAAATCGCCGACCAACTCTAAATGAATGGTGTGACAAAACGGTACCTTGAAGGGAGGTCTAGCCTTAAAACAAATCACACATTGTTTGATCAGGCGTTTTACTTCATTTTTACCATGAATTATCCAAATTTAGCTCTGAGAATTGCTAATAAAGCGCTCGTAGCTGCATGCAAATTGCGCTTGTGTTCGAATTCGATCAAAAGTCTTGTAAAGCGATGACTGGGCGGTAGCAAAATTGGATGCTCACTGTCTAAAGTCAAAACCGAATTTCCTTTTCTTACACCCACTCGAATTACGCCAAATTCGTCAAGAAAAGGGTTCAAGTTCAAAGAAAATAGCTTACTATCTCTTGAAACAAGGTCATTGTTTGTTAAATGATTGATTTCTTTTGAGTAATGTAACCTCTGTGCCATTTTTACAAGAATATTTCTCTGGTCCCAGGAAATAAGCCAATAACTCAATGAATTAGTTTTGATCTACAGAGCCAAATCAATATTCGAGACTGTGCTGTAAATCACATATTAACCATAACGGGATCGCATTCTTTTAACTGCCTTGAGCCCCCTGCTTCAACACAATTTATTGAAAAACAAAAAAATAAAAGTCACATAATACTGACTTTTGAATGACTTATCCGGATATTCACCAAGCCATGGTTAAGATCTTACCAGGTTATGTAGAGTTATCTTAGAATTCTCAATTATTCTTGACGCGACTGTTATCTGATATAACGCGACTATCAGTATAACAACGATTAAGCTGTTTTTCCACAAACTAAGTAGACAACGACATAGAAAAAAATATTTATTTCAGTCATAGAAAAAATTATAAAAAGCATGGCTATAATAATGGAAAACGAAAAAATATTTATTTCTGTAGTAGCCAGAGGAACTTGAAATTGGTACTGAACATACAAATATCACTATTATTGAAGGACAAGTCGATCAATACTCGCTTTTTATGCGTCTGGATCAATTTCCACTAAATCAGGATCTAAATCGGTAACATTATCGCCTTCTATCATCAAGTTTTTGTAAAATTCGTGGAACGGTTTTTCTATAAGTACCAAGAGATCCATAAGATCTTTTTTCTTTTTTCTGCTAATGGGTACTGGTCCATCGTGGAGTCTCTGGACCATTGGGGAAGCGGCTTGTTTTCCTCTTCTTCGAAAGTTCACTGATACAAAATTCCCATCTGCATCAAGATTTGTTTTGTATTGAAGGAGCTCTATGTTGTTGGAAGAATATCGAGCCCATTGCAAATCTTTCTCCAGTGTCAGTTACCTTCTTCTGAACAAAGCAAGTCTTCAGCAATCCAGCAAAATCAAAAAAGTGGTCGGAATCCATTACTTTGTCGATGAAAGGTATAGTTTTCTTACAGCTTCTGATTAATTGCACCCAATCATATGGATGATTTATTTGCAAAGTCGTTTTTTTTTTGGCCAGATACAGCTCATCCCATACATAACAAGTAGCTTCGTTGGTTGCTAAGTTGTGGACCGTCAAGTTGAACGTCCACAGTTGTCTTTTATAAAATGAAACCGATGTCTTCAGATAGGGAGTGGGTAAGCACTGCTGTAGGTCAAAAGCAAATGCTGCATATGAAACATCACATCTTGCAATTTCTTTGTCGCGTGTTTTTCAGCTTCTTCAACTGCCTCATGATGTCTTCTTTGTTGAAAAATTAACTCTTCCTTATCTTGAGTTGCAGTGAATCACATGTATAACAGGTATCTTTCTTTGGCTTCTTGAACGACAAACCCATCTCATGGAACTTTTGTGAATAGAATGATGCTGATACATGGATATCTCTGGTCTCCTTATAGAGTTCATGCATCTTTGATATTGACAAGTCAGATTGAAGGTACTTCTTTGAAGTAGTTGCCCGACAATAATGGCTCTCATATGCCGGAAAACTCTGAATGTGTGCAACTACATCCTTTACGACATCCGAAGACCACTTGTTTTTTGGTGCTGCTAGACCTCTTTTATCACTGTCGATGATGGTTGACAGAGGGAGAAGTTCCTATTCTTGAAAGTTTGGTTCACAAAAGCATTTGTCTCGCCAAATGTAGCAATGAAACAACTTTTGCAAATCGGCTTTCTCTCACCAGAAACATTGAGCTTATACATGTTACTTTTCGGTGTCTATCTGACTGACATTGCAAGCGCTGAGTCTTTTTTTCTTGGACACAAAGCAGCGGGGATAAAAGGTTGGCTCGTTTGTTACGTCCTCCTAGTTTCCAGTATTCTTTAAACAGAGCTTGTCTGACATCAATTGAAATTCTCTCGTTGCACTTCATCCTACAAATTTTCAGTGGTCTCATCTCCCTTGCCTTGACAGTTTTTCCTTTCTCGTCTACATATCCTTTGCCAGTGTTTCTCAGTAACTTAGCCTCAAGCCTTTGCTTTCGGTTGCGAGCATTTTTCTTCGTTCTGGCAGAATTCACATAATTTGAAACTAGTTCTCTGTCGACAGCACTATCCTCGCTTTTCCTTCGTTTTTTGTTTCTTTGATCCGAATGCTCATCATCACTTGTGTTATTTTCTGGTGAGTCAATATCGCAGATGAAATCTGGGTCGTGGATATAATTTTCCAAGTCCATGTTTTTGATATGGTACTTTCAGAGTCTCGAGCGACATTCGCAAGCGAGTGATCATTACCAGCATCATTCTCAGACGGGTGATTATTTTCAACATTTGCTAGTGATATTTCTGTTGAACAGAAGTTATTCTGTAGTAGTTATCGTTCAGTTACGTTGGTTTTCGGTAACAAAAAAAAAAAACAATGATTGATCTTTAATCCAATAAAAATAAAAATCAAATAGACCGTGAATTTTGAAAACTTCAACCAGTAAAGAGACCAGAAAAAGACAAACCTGAACTTAAACTGTGTTTTTATGAATTTGCTTTGAAAATAACAAAATGATTGGCAGTCACATTTCAGGGGTATCAAAGATTTCTAAGGTTTTTAAAGTTGGTGCTCACTTTTAATACATGCAGTAAATCAATTGTGAAATTTTCTCATACCGGATTATAATAAATCAATTATTTGTAATAAAGATACATTTCATGCGAAACATACATAGGAAAACTGAATGTTTCAATAATACTTTCCACAACTACAAACAATTTGTACTCAAAAACTTCATCCTAGACTTACATGAATCTACTGGATTATTCTTTAGCAGACTGAATATGCGTTCTGTGCTATTCATGGTCACAAACTCTGGCTCACTATGACCAATACTAATAATTATTGTCAATTATATTCCGGTCTCGTCTCCGTAAATAACAATGTAGTACTTCGTCAAGTACGCCCAGCCACACAATTAAAAGAAGAAGAAAACACGCATCCCGCTTGTCCTCGTGCGCCTGCTCCTCTAGGCCCTTCTAATATCATTCTTTGTTAGTGTGCCACGCCATTCAGTCGTCATTTTGGTGATTTGTGATTTAAGTGCATTTTTGGGAAGAATTTTTTGATTATTGTGCCGAGACATCCGCGTGAACGTCGGAGATCGATTGATTTGGAGTTTAGATTGGAGAAAGTGAGAAGGGAGTTACGGTAATTGACGGAATTGAATCGTTTTTCTCATTCATCTCGACCACCTAGGGCGAATTCGCAGACACGTTGGCCAAAGCGTCGTGTCTCTCGTTCTCGCTCTCGCTCACAATCAAGATCAAGATCGGGAGTTCCACGAAGACAACGTTGCCGCATTGTGTCGAGTATTAGCAGTTCGAGCCAAAGTCCAAGCTATGTGGAACATACCACCCCAGAAACGGAGCTTGTTGATCAAGAAGGATATGAATCTGGCAACAGTGCGGGATCTAGAAATGAATGTAAGTAAACAATGTTATAAAACAATGTCCAATGTGACCGAAACAAGTGTTTGTGTATTCACTTGTTGCTCAAGTAATGATCCTCGTTGATCGTTATGGCATAGTATGTGCATACTTTTGCCACTTGAGCATCAACGGTCATTCCAAGTGTTTGGTTTGCCCGCCGTTTCATTCACCATTGTTGGATCTAAGCGACAAGTATATTAAAATTTGACGCATCCAATTTTTTACAATTTGTTGCCCAAATGATCAGTGTTGATCTTGTTTTATTCTGATCTTCCAAAACAAGGGTGTGTGTACACCTCTGGAAAAGGGTGTGTGTGCACCTCTATTAACAGATTTGTGGAAAGAAAAGACAAAGTCAGTAAAAATTGGACAATTAGTGGCATTAATACCATGCAAAATTGAGTGTCTGTGAAAATACTTGTAACATTAAGAGAACAAAGCGTTGTTTTCATAATTATAAAATATGCGACGCGAAATTACTGTTTTTTCTTTATAACAGCGGGGTCACGCAGCGATAATCAGAACGTTGAGAAAAATGTCCCTCCGCTTCTGTTTGGAGAAGCTATTTCAAAAAATTGTATAAAATATGGACCTATGATACATGAGGAAATGGCAGAAACTTGGAAAAGCGTCATGGATAATGGCATTAATCCTGAGGAGAGATCACAGCTCATTTCCAAGTATCCTCCACCTGAAAATATACCCACGCTAAAACCACCAGTTCTAAACAAAATGGTAAAAAAGGCGTCAAATGATACAGCGGTTCAAAGGGATTCCCGGCTGGCTAAGTTGCAAGAACAAATTGGTGCTAGCATCTCGGGCATAGGTCAAGTAATAACCGGTATGCTGAAGGAAGAAGGGGGGGGGGACATGGAATACCTCAGGCCCTTATGCGATGTAGGCCGGCTGCTTACAGACGTCTTTCACTCTGAGACGCGTTCCAGGAAGGAGTTGGCTTCAATTAGCCTCGATAGGGGAATAAAAGAAACTCGGGTTGCGGCACCTTCTGGAAAATTCCTCTTCGGAGAAGATTTGGAGAAAAGGATTGAGGCCTCGAAGCTGTTGGACCGATCAATAAAAACAATAGTCCAAGGGAAACAGAACCCAAAAGCTAAATCAAACCATTTAAACTCCACGAGTCTGCCACGACCATCACAGGGGGCATATCGAGGCAGACCTCAATACCGGAATCGGACCTCCTCTTATCAACAACAGTTTCAACGGACAACACTGACGCAAGGAAGGACCACCAGGGGCAAGGGGACAAATCAATCGAGAATGGGAAGAAATCAAAGATAGACGATAAGGTGTGTAAAACCGCAGGTAGATTGAAACACTTTTATGATGCCTGGATAAATATTACTACAGGTTGTTATGTCTTAAGTAGTATCAAAGGTTTTAAAATACCCTTTGAAACGGTACCGTTTCAGGGGGTAGCTCCTAAAGAACAACAATGGTCTTCTAAGGAAAGTAGGGAAATAGAAATTTGTTTAGATATCTTTTTAAAATCAGGGGATCTCACCCTAGTGGATCCATGTGAGGGTCAATATTTGTCTAATATTTTTTTGAACCTAAAACCGGATGGATCTTATAGACTTATACTCAATTTGAAAAGACTTAATGAGCATATCAAATTGGAACATTTCAAAATGGAGGACTAAAGGACAGTAAAAACGCTCATTATTGAAAATTGTTTTATGTCAACTGTGGATTTGAAAGATGCTTATACCCTGATTTCGGTCGAGCGGGCTCATAGAAAATTTTTAAGATTCAGGTATAAGGGTCAAACTTACCAATTTAGTTGCCTCCCTTTTGGTTTAAATTGTGCTCCGTTCCATTTCACAAAGGTAATGAAAACTGTGGTTAGCATTTTAAGAGGGAAGGGATGCACATCCGTGATTTATTTAGACGATCTTCTATTAATAGGAAAAACGTTTAAATTATGCAAAGACAATTTAACTGAAACTGTCATTGTTAGAGTCTCTTGGGTTCATAATCAATGAAACAAGAAGTAGTTTCGTTCCAACGCAAGGATGTAAGTATCTGGGATTTGTTTATAATTCAAGAGATATGACAATGTCACTTACGGAGGATAAGAGACAAAAAGTAAAAAACCTTTTGCACAAATATTTGTCGTTAAGGAAAGTCATAATTCGTGATTTTGCGAGATTCATTGGAATTTTGACGTCATCTTGCCCCGCAGTAACTGATGGTTGGTTACATACTAAGTTGTTTGAACGGGAAAAGTTTTTAGCCCTTCAAAAGTCAAATGGGAATTATGATTCATTGATGAATCTAGCTCCCTACCTTAAAGAGGATTTTGTCTGGTGGATAAATAACAGACTTCTATAAACTCTATTAAACCTCTTCAGTTCAAATTAGATTATTTTTCTGATTCGTCTTTAGCAGGTTGCAGTTTTCTGTGAGGGAAAAACGGCTCACGGGTTATGGAATCATTCCGAACAAAATTTTCATATCAATTACTTGGAATTGTTGGCTGCATTTTTTGGATTGAAATGTTTTGCGAGAAATTTAACAAACTGTAATATACTTTGTAGAATTGACAATACTACAGCAATTAGCTATATAAATCGCATGGGTAGTGTCCAGTACCCGAATCTCGATAAGCTTTCTAGAGATATTTGGGGTTGGTGCGAGAAACGAAATTTGTTCATATTTGCTTAATGTATTGCATCTAAAGAGAACAAAGAGGCGGATCAAGAATCTAGGAAACTCGAAATTGAGACCGAATGGGAATTAAATGAAGGTTATTACAAGTTTATAACATCTAAAATGAAAACCCCAGAAGTAGATCTTTTTGCGTCTAGACACAATAGAAAGTGCAAAAAATTTGTATCATGGTTGAGGGACCCAGAAGCTTGGGCTGTTGATGCTTTCACTCTTGATTGGAGTAGATTTTATTTTTATGCGTTTCCGCTCCCCAAAAAATTGTGACTGATAAAGCAGAAGGAATTTTAGTGGTGCCTAACTGGACTACCCAACCATGGCACTTTTAACAGAACCACCCATAATTTTGAAACCAGATATGAATCTTGTTTTTTCTTTCGATAGAAAACCTCATCCCCTCTGGCACCACCTTACCCTCGCTACCGGAAACTTATCCTTCAGGCGTTGCACTTGAGAGGGGTTCCGGAAGCCTCACGTAATATCTGCATATCATCCATAACCAAGTCTACAATAAAACAGTATGATGTTGGACTGAAACTTTGGTGGAGGTTTTGCCAGGATAGAGCCTTAAGCGTTTTCAATGTATCCATTCCGCTAGTTCTAGAATTTTTATCCCAACGCTTCAATAACGGGGCATCTTATGGGTCACTAAATAGCTACAGGTCAGCTATTGCACGGATTGCTGAGCCGAATATAGCAAACGACCATTATATGAGGAAATTTTTTAGGGGTGTTTATGGTCTAAGACCAAGTCTACCAAAATATGACGTGACTTGGGATCCATCAATGGTCTTAGATTATTTACGGAAAACACCAGATGAACCTGAGAACTCAAAGTCTTTAACTTACAATTTTAGTGCTTTGTTAGCCTTAACGACTGGCCAAAGGGTTCAGACCATTACTAACATCGAATTAAATAATATATCCGTAGAAAAAGAACACATCATCATAAAAATAACAAAAAGGATGAAGACTTCAGGCAAAGGTCGAAACCAACCAACACTTATTTTACCATTTTTTAAACAAGAACCGAAAATATGTGAAGCCCAAGCGATTCTACAATATATAAAGCTGACGGTCAATTTACGAAACAATACCTTAAATAATCTTTTTATTACTTTTAAAAAGCCATTTAAAAACGCCTCTACACAGACGATCAGCAGATGGATCAAAACCATGCTGGAAAAAAGTGTTGTAGATACGAATATTTTCACGACGCATAGTACAAGACATGCAGCAACGTCTGCTGCTGCAAGAAAAGGTGTCAATATAGACGTGATAAGGCTCGGTGGGTTGGTCGAAAAAATCATTCACATTTGCAAAATTTTATCAGCGCCCTTAAGTCGCTAACTGCAATTTCGCAGAAGCGGTGCTTTCCAATTAATATATATATATATATATATTATAAACTATAATTTGAAGAAAATGTCATATATTCTTTGTCATAGAATAGGAATTATATTCTTCAAAAATTGTTGGCTCAAGTTTGTCAGTTTGTGGATACAATTTATGTTATTATAGTGCTATACATGTATAACTCTTTTTTGTTTTTTGGCCTTATTAAATCAAATAAAATGTTTCGACGTTTTTATTGTTGCAAATAACTTTAAACAACTACATTGTTATTTACGGAGACAAGACCGGAATATAATTTACAGATCAAACGAACTTACCTGTAAGTGAAGTTCGATCTTAATTATATGAAGGTCTCGTCGAAGTAAATAAGTCTCTCCCGAACCCAAAAGTCCCTATAATGCAACAATAAATTGGGAGTTTCTTGCTTTAAACCAATGATATTAGATGGGCCTAGAGGAGCAGGCGCACGAGGACAAGCGGGATGCGTGTTTTCTTCTTCTTTTAATTGTATGGCTGGGCGTACTTAACGACGTACTACATTGTTATTTACTTCGACGAGACCTTCATATAATTAAGATCGAACTTCACTTACAGGTAAGTTCGTTTGATCTGTAAATTATTTTTTATCGATAATCGATTTATTAACCCTTTGTTTTTCGGTACAGCCAATTCCTAAACAATCAGTCCTAACCTAAGAAATGCGGCATAACCGCATAGATTATTTCAATCGGAGCACAATTTCCGTACATAAACAGACAAGTCAACATTTTCGTTGTAGACCCAGCGATTGCTACATGGAAAAACAGTTCAAGTGGAGATATCTGCTTATTGAAAAATAATATTGAATTGTTTCTACCGAAAAACTCGAGTTATTCCAAAAATAGTTGATTTTCCTATTGCATTTGATAACTCACATTTCATTTTTACAATTAGGTGCATAATTTTGGACTTGTCTGCTTATTCACAACCAAGAAAATATTGTTTCATATGATGTCATGCAGTTATCTCGTTTTGGCGATTTTCTTGACTTATCGGCTTATTCACTGGGACCAGAGATTTAATTATCGATCATAATCTTCTTGTGTCAAAGCAGAAACCAATTTGTCAATTCTGTTTTTTGGATTGATGTTATGAATATATCTGAGTATGTCTGCCATGATTCGCAACAGTCTATGAAAATTTGAGAATCTAATAAATATTGATTGATCACTGGAGCTCGTCGTTACAAATGCACAATGTACAGTTTTTTTATCTGGATTGTTATTAAAATCTACAGTTTTTGTCGAAGTTATCCAAAATGATTCTGTTTGCTTGAGAAAATCAGGTCCGTACATCAGCAGCATTGTTTACAGAACTGACATGTCTCCATTGAAGTTTGTCACTCAATTCATGAATTTGTGCCACCCTGTAGATGTAGATGTTTCAGTGGGTGGCTCACGCCAAAACCTGCTTAGGCCTCCTGGGCCCGTTGCAACTCACAATAGGTAGAAGTGTGATTATTGAAGGCACGACGCTTTCGCGAAGCTCAGCAGGTCCCTCAAATAGATCCCTTCCAATTCCTGGAGTGTTGTGAGTTCAGCTCCGAAGTATTCCATCCTTATGCTACGAAGAGTCGGACATTCCGTTACGATGTGCGCTACGGTCTCTACGTCTTCAAGGCACCACCTGCAGTCTGAATCTTCCCCGATTCCGATCCTATGGAGGTGACCCTCCAGGTTCATGTGAACAGTTAATAGACCGATCAATGCGCGGAGATTTTTTCTGCTAATATTTAAGAGCTTTTTGGTTCTGCCCGTATCAGGTCCTGTTATCATTGCCTTGGCATGTAGCATGCCAGGGACATTGTTCCAGCATAGAGTGGCCTTTTCGAGTAGAAGTTTCTTCGCCTCGCCCATTCCGGTTGCTTTAGGGATGCCAATCATTGGTTCGGGTCCTATCGGCCTGTGCGATGAACCAATTTTGGCAAGTCTGTCAGCTTCAATGTTTCCCTTTATACCGCTATGGCCCCGGACGCAAATTAGCCTCACTCTGTTATTATTTTGAATGATCTTATGCAGAACCTCTTTGCATTCTAGGACTGCTTTGGAGTCTACTGCCTTTCTCACAATAGCCTTTCATGCTGAAGTGCTATCTGAACAAATGTTAGTTCTGTGATTTGTGCCGCTCTCCAGAATGTTATATGCACATTGTCTTATGGCAAAGATTTCGGCCTGTGGGATCGAAGCGTAAATCCCGAGCGAGAAGGTCATTTTGTTGTCCCTCCCGCTCTTGCAGAATCCTGCTCCTGTGCCTCACTGATGTTTGGAGCCATCAGTAAACCACCACGACCCTTTCCGTATTCGAACTGGTCTGTTCTGATCCGTCCAATCCTCTGGTCTAGGAATAATCAGCTCAGGCGAGCTACCAGCATAGAAGATTGGAGTCATGTAGTCGGAGTGCATTAGCAGCACTCCATCTTTTAGCTGGGGTTCACTCATGATGGCCGAGTGTCCCTTGCTCCTTTGTTTCGGATGTTCCAGACACTACAGACGGTATGCTGTTCTGAGTGCAAAACTCTCTACAAACAGGTGCAGTGGGGGTAACTCCAAGATTACCTCCAACGCTCTCGTTGGTGTGGTCCGTACTGCGCTTGTTATACTGATGCATCCCATCCTTTGGACCTTATCCAGTTGCCTCTGGATGTATGCTTTCTTAGTTGCGGGCCACCGTACTATGGCTCCGTAGGTGATCAGAGGTCTGATAACCATAGAATAGATCCATTGTGCCACCCTATTCGCCGCAAAAGTATTCCAATAATCACCTGCTATCCATGAAAGAGTCAAAGTGGAATCACACCAAAAGTACTTTTTTTTAATTTCTACATCAAGGTAATGTCCGATTTTGTTCATCAAGCTTGTCAAAAGTAAGGTGCCACAAAGTTCGGGACGAGGCAATGATATGGTTTTTAATGGTTCAACGCGTGATTTTGCACATAGCAAATTAGAATGTCGTAAACCCTGAAAATTTGTAGTTATGACATATATGCACGCGCCATACGCAGATTCACTCGCTACGCAAAACCCATGGAGTCCTATTGAAACGTAATTCGGAACAGTTACCTGTCTAGGTATTGTTATCAAGTCAAGTGAAAGCAGTTCCTTGGAAAAGTCCTTCAAAAGAGTATATATATATATATCCACTGGTAAAGACTCATCCCATTCAACCTTGCTCTGCCATAAATGTTGCATTATAATTTTGGCACGAACAGTTATGGGACATGCGAGGCCCATCGGCTCAAAGATTTTTGGTTTGATAGATAATATTTCGCGCTGAGTCACTGAGTTCATTCTAGTACAATGTGTCATTTTCAGATCGCCAACATAAACCAAGCGTTTTATGCGTTCTATCTTCTAAAAGGTCATAATTTTCTATCTGTCCTTGATCACAATCAGTTAAAATTTCTATTTTCTTTGAATAAAACTTTCTAAGTGGAAAACATGCTGCATTCAAAATATTCACGATTTGATTTATTATTAATATTTAATATTAATATTTTCAATATTATAGCATTTTCCACTGAATCTGCGCCCGTTAACAGATCGTCTACGAAAAATGATGTTAGTAAAGTTTTGCATGAGGGTATTTCTCAGCATTTTCAATTGCCGCTTGATTTGATGAGCGAACCGCTAAAAATTAAGCTGAGGTGGTTCCGTAAGTCACCGTGTTCAAAGTATAGTGTCGTAATTCTTCATTCGGAGTTGGACCCCATACAATACGTTGAACATTTCTATCAACAGGGCGTATTTATACTTGCCGGCACATTTTTTCTATGTCTCCAGTAAAAACCACATTATGAAGTCTGAAATTCAGCGTTATTGAAAGTCGAAAGTAAGTCTCTTTGTAGACCATTCCTTAGGATATCATTAGATAATCCACTCTCAGTTTTTGCCGATGCATCAAAAACTACTCTTAATTTGGTTGTGGTACTATCAGCTCAAATCACCCCATGTTATGGCAAGTGATAATTATTTTCGGATAGATCATCCTCATCAAAATTTATACGCGACATATGTCCTGAGCTTTCATATTCCGTCATGAATTTGCAATAATCCTTTTTCAAATTTTCATCCTTTTGCAAACGTCGTTCAATACTATGAAATCGCCTTATCGCGTTTTTCTTTGAATCACCTAAATCGCAGAAGTTTCTCTGTACTGGTAAACCAACCTGAATTCGTTCTTGTTCTACGCCGTTATATGTTTGTAGAAAGTAGTTTCCGCATTCTATTTCATCGGGTAATGAAAGTTCTCTTTCATTATTTTCAAAATTTTCCACTATCCAAAACCTTTCTAGTTTCTGGTTCGAATCGTTGTTGGTTATTGACAAATTGCCGATTTCATCTCTCATGACTTTATTCTCTTGTTCAAAATTAGACAACGTTCCAGTGGAAATCCATCCCAATTTGGTTTTGAGTAAAATACGATTATTTTTGCCCAGCTCTCACGCATGAAACATCAAAAAATACGTCGACGCCCAATAAAGCGTCAACCGGTCGTCATAGGTTGAAATCTATGTCTGCAAATTCCAAATTCTCTGGTAAATCATTATTTGTAGTGATCTGAGGTAAGTTTTCCATAATTTTATCTATAATGAAGAAAAAATCTCTTTTTTGATATTTACCAGTGGTGGATGAAAATGAAGCGTTAATCCTACTAGATATTTCATTGAAAGATCATTTAATCCAGCTACAGGTAAATTCATATTTTGTTCTTTCAAATCAAGTTTTTTGGCTACTGATACCGTCACAGGTAAGTTTTCCGTTATTTTATCTATAATGAAGAAAAAATCTCTTTTTTGATATTTACCAGTGGTGGATGAAAATGAAGCGTTAATCCTGCTAGATATTTAATTGGAGGAATCATTTAATGCAGCTACAGGTAAATTGATATTTTGTTCTTTCAAATCAAGTTTTTTGGCTACTGATACCGTCACAAAATTGCTTTGCGAGCCACTATCAAGTATTGCTCTTGCTTGGACAATATTACCACTTGAATCGACAAAATGTATGAGGGCAGTCGCTATAGTCTAAGAGCCAGCGACACTGGACCTTTCGTCATAAGGGATGTGAAAAGAAAAATTCTTAGGAAGTAGTTTGTAGGCAGGGGAATATAAAACATATAAAACAACCATGTCTGCCAGGCATATCCTGTGCTTTATTAATTAAAATAATTAATGAAATATTGAAAAAAAAAACGGAAAGCTTCATCATCGGGGATGTTGAAAATAACTATATGGCATTGTTGTTAGTAACGAGTACATCAAAAAAATATATGTCTGCCAGCCAAAAGTCTGTGCCAACCACATGTCTGCCAGGATCAAAAGGGCTGTTTTATGAATGAAAGTTTCGTCATCGGGGATGTGGATGGTTTTTTTTTTAAATGAAGCTTGAAGTCTCTTGAACAATAAAAAATATGTCTGCCAGGCAGTTTCCTGTGCCAACATCATGTCTGCCAGGCCTATACTATTTTTGTCCGTGTATGAGGTTTTTTCCGCTTTATCAAAAAAATCGTTCCAACTTACATAGTAAACTTTATAATTTAAAATTTTCTCTTCCAATGAATAAATAAATGAATAACTCTCATTTTTAGGATTATTTTGATTTTTTGAATCCCTACCTTTTTAGTTTTTATATCCCGTGGACTAAAATCATCTTCGGTCACAAACATTTTTCCATTTTTAGCAAAATTATTCAAGTTTTGATCAAAGATTTTGGGAAATAGTAGGTATTCAACTGAAACATCTGATGTAGAGGTATAAAAGTCATAAGATGCAAGTGGTAGAATGCGCGTGGTTTTGCAAAATTTTATAATTTCTTAAAACCTCTAATAATTCAATTTTTTTTCGGTAGGTTCGGAATTAAGGTTATGACTAAATTTGGAGCAGGTTTTTTATTTATCATTTAACGTAAGGCCAAAAAATGACAGTTTGCTATTGTTCAATATTATGTTTCTTCATTTTTGAGACGCCCTGTATAATGGAAATCAATTTTCTCATCGTTGCTCTTATTTTTTCAGCAATAAGCAGACTTTCTGTCGTTTTCTTCAATTTTTGGTTCATTTCACCTCTTGTTAACCACATCCGCGGACATAAAGTATGTATTGTATTATGTTTGTTGCATGTACAATATATTGACATGATAATATGTCAAAAATGTCTAATTTCTCGAAATTCGCCCAACCATGAATCCAGCTTTATTGTGGAGTATTTTTTTTTCATGATTATGACGTAATCTATATATTATGTATTTTACTGAATAAAGGCTTTCCGAAAATCAAATGTTTCAGTTGAATACCTACTTCTTCCCAAAATATTTGATTTGACCAAAACTTGAATAATTTTGCTAAAAATGGAATAATGTTTGTGACCAAAGATGATCTTAGTCCACGAGATATAAAAACTAAGAAGGTAGGGATTCAAAAAATCAAAATAATCCTAAAAATAAAAATAAATCATTCATTTATTCATTGGAAAAGAAAATTACAAATTATAAAGTTTATCATGTAAGTTTGAACGATTTTTTTTAAAAAGCGGAAAAACCTTCATACACGGACAAAAATCGTATAGGCCTGGCAGACATGACGTTGGCATAGGAAACTGCCAGGCAGACATATTTTTTATTGTTCAAGAGACTTCAAGCTTCATTTAAAAAAAAATCATCCACATCCCCGATGACGAAACTTTAATTCATAAAACAGCCCTTTTGATCCTGGCAGACATGTGTTTGGCACAGACTTTTGGCTGGCAGTCATATATTTGTTTGATGTACTCGCTACTAACAACAATGCCATATAGTTATTTTCAACAGCCCCGATGAGGAATGGTAATGGTAATGGTAAGGGTGGGGGGACAAAAGCCCGGCGAGTAGGCCTAGTGGCCCTTTTCGCCAACCCCGTGCTTCCAACCCTCTTCACTCCAGTCGTCCTGTCTTCGTTGTGAAGCGGAGCAGGTCATCCCAGCTCAGGTCCCCCAACTCCACTCGAGGAATGGTTGCCGCTCCTAGGACCCTCCTCCTCAGGCGACCCCACCTATCACAGACTCCCAGTAGATGGTAGGAGGTTTCCTCCGCCCTTCTATAGTAGGGACATAGGGGTGATTCGCCTATTCCTAGTAAATGCAAGTGTCGGTTGAGCTTGCAGTGTCCTGTCAAAATGCCTACGATGATGCTCAGTGCCTTCCTACTCTTGTTCAGCAATTGGGCCGTCCTTGGTTTGTTGGGATGTGTGATTATCTCTCTGGCTTGCCTACAAGTCGTGTTATTCCTCCAGTTTTTGACTGTGTTCTCTCAAGCCCACTCATTCAGGGCCTCGGAGATCAGTCCGTTTACTCAGGCCCAGGTATGGTTCTGGACCGGGCTGGGGTGATGAAGAGCCTAGTCTGGCTAGCTCGTCCGCGCGTTCGTTTCCGAAAATGCCCATATGTCCCGGTACCCAAACCAGTTTGACCTTCTTGCTCTCGCCTAGGGCGTGCAGAGCATCACTGCATTCTTGAACCAGCGGGCAGCTGATCCTTGGCTTGCATAATGCTCTCAGTGCCGCTTGACTGTCAGAATGGATAATTATGTTATCTTCTGTTCCCCTTTGAACCTCTTCCCTAGTTGCTACCTCCAGGATAGCAAAAACCTCTGCTTGGAAGACCGTGGTGAGCTTTCCGAGAGGGAAAGCCTCCCCGGCATTCCTGTCTTGTCTGTATACTCCGGCTCCTGTAGCCTTAGAGTTGGCCTTTGAGCCGTCGGTGAACCAGATCTGCGTGCTACCTGGTGTTTCTGCCAGCGTGGTCCGCCACTCGTCCCTGGAAGGGAGGTGTACCTCAAAACTTCTGTGAAGTCTGAGTCTTCCATCCGTGGCTGTCAGTCCCGCCGTAGTAGTAGCGGTATCTCACGCCTCACAATAGAAGCTAATCTAGTGTGGCCAACCTCTGTGCCTCTATCCTTCCATACTTCCTGAGCTGACATCCTTATGTATGCTGCCATCGTCCTCATTGCACCGGTTATGCTCAGACAGGCCATCCTTTGAAGTCTGGTTAGTCTGATTTCGTTAGTGGCTCTCTCGGTGGCCGGCCACCAGACCACGGCTCCGTATGAGATCCTCGGTCTGATCACGGCTCGATAAAGCCAGTGAACGACGTGTGGTTTTAGGCCCCACCGCCTACCCACCGCTCGGCGCAGCATCCACATTGTGGCTATGCCCTTTTTAACTGTCTTTTCAATATGGGGTTTCCACGTTAGCTTACTGTCTAAAACCACCCCGAGGTACTTGACCTCCTGTTTCAGTGCTAGCGGCATCTTGTACAGAGTGGGTGGTTTGAACTTGTTGAGATTCCTCCTGTTTGTAAAGAGGATTAGCTCCGTTTTTGTGGGATTCACTGAGAGCCCCATCTCTTTACACCATACCTCCAGAATTTTACACGCTGACCTCATACGCTCGCAGACAATTTCCAGATGTTTACCTCTCACGAGTATAAGGCCATCGTCGGCGTAGGCCTGCGCGACACCAAAGCCTGGGTGAGAGGCAGCTGCCTTGGGGGCAACCTCCTTGCACGTCTGCCTCTACATGGCAGTCTCCTAGTGACGTTTTCACCTGGCGGTCCCGAAGAGCAGACCGAACCCAACTGACCAGGGAGGCCGAGGTTCCCCTGGCCGTAAGGGACTCGCAGATGACGTCCGTTTTAGCCTTATCGAATGCTCCTTCTACGTCAAAGAACAGGGTCAAGGCGACCTCTTTGTCGTTTAGAGTCCTTTCAGCTAGTTGCACTACGGCATGTAGAGCCGAGTCCGTACCCTTACCCTTGCAGTAGGCGTGCTGGTTCCTGTGAATTGGAGATCTCAAAAGAATCTCCTCCGTCAAATACCTATCGATCATCTTTTCTAGTGTTTTCATTTGGAAAGATGTCAAACGGATTGGCCTGTGGGATTTTGGTAGTCCGTAGTCTTCCTTACCAACCTTTGGGATGAATACCACCTTAGCGGTTTTCCATCGATCTGGGACGTGTCCCAAGGCGATGCTGGCTCGGAAGATGGATTTAAGTGTTGGTTTTAGCAGAGACTCGGCTCTCTGCATCAACGCCGGGAAAATCCCATCAGGTCCTGCTGCCTTGTATGGACTTAACTTACTTAGCGCCCACTCTATGGATTCGTCGGTGACGACCTTATTCGCCGTATCCCAGTCAGCCATGAGGATAGGGGGGGGAGCTAGTGAGGGGGAGTTGGTGAGGGGGAGTTGGTGCTTTCTCCCGGAAAGTGAGTTTGGAGGAGTAGGTGTAGTGTTTCCTCCCTATTGTTAGTCCATGTGCCATTTTCCCTTTTCAACAGCCCTATCTCTGTTGTTCCCTCTGAGCCGAGTAGCTTCATGAGTCTCGCCGACTCTGAGAAAGATTCGATCTCCCCGCAGAATCCACGCCATGCAGCCCTATTGCTATTTCTTACCTCTGATTTGAATTTCCTCCGGGCTTCAACGAAGGTGTCCCATTCGAGCTGTTCACCCCCTTTGAGAGCTCGGCGGTGCGACCTCCTGGCGTCTTTTTTAAGCCGCTCTAGAGTATGTAGTAGAGTAGTATGAGGAAACTTTATGCTGTTTTTTAATATTTCATTAATTATTTTAATTGATAAAGCACAGTATATGCCTGGCAGACATGGTTGTATTATATTCCCCGCCCTACAAACTACTTCCTGAAACTTTTTTTTTCACATCCCTTATGACGAAAGGTCCAGTGTCGTTGGCTCTTATACTACTAGAACAATTTGTTTGTTTTTCTGGGAAAACGTATGCATATATAAACTTGGATTTGACTGATTCGAGCAAGAATGTGAGAATACTGACGACGTATGACCTAAATGATCTTCATTGTGAAATGAAGATATGTTTTCAGTACTGGTGTCTGGTGTTGACACCAAAGCGTCAGTTTGGTTAATTTGATATGATTTTTGATCATTGATGTTTGTGTTGTTGTGAGTGTTCTTGAAAAATGAATGTAATAATGAATTATGCTTGCGTCCGTAATGCTTGCATCCCGATGATTGACATGCATTATGCTTATGAAAGGGTATCAGACAGTTTAAGCAGAGTTTGTGTTTTTTAACCTCTGAGAATATATCTAACATGCATTTTAGATATTCTATCACATTAGAAGTTTAAATGATTTTTGTGACAGAAAGCACATGTGATTTTTCCAGTTACTATACAGGGTGTTTCATTAATATTACGACAAAATTCGGGATGAGTTTCTCCGCTTCGAAATAAGAACAAATCATTCTATAAACATGTTTCCGGAAAAGCTTCTTTACAGAGCTACAAGGTGTTGACATTTTATTTTCATTTTGGTTTTTCTAAATAATATTTGAAGCAATGAAAATTGGTGATTAGGGGTTTCTTATCATGTAAAATTCGAATTTGACCTTACTTTGACTCTAGCTTGTTGAGAGCGCTACCTACACGTATTTCACCCGTATGAACAGTCATAACTTTTTTGGACGAACCTGTATCATACTTTTACGTGAAAAAACAGATTTCTCTATCATTTTCACGCAGAAAATGTATACCAGTTAGGAGTCGCCACTTGCAACCATTCTCGAAATACATATTTGGATTTGAAATAATTAATACATGGGATTTCGAAACTATGGCGAAGGTAACCTGCTAGAAGTTATAACATATTTCGCATGACTGCTTCATATTTTCAGTGAAAAAGATAAAAGTCGACTTGTGTGTGAAGTTATCAACCAATCTTATTCAAAAATCATCTTAACAAAAACAAATTGAAAAACTGAAAAAAAAAATACATACAAACTTTAACCCCCTGTAGCTCTGTAACGAAGCATTTCCGAAAACATGTTTGAAGATTTTTTTTCTCTTATTTTGAAGCAGGCAAACTCATCCTGTATTTTTGGCGCTATTAATGAAACACCATGCTTGGCCATAATTCCATTATCACATGTATTCATATTTTCAAATCCAAATATCTCGAGAATGGTTGCACGTAGCGACTTCTGACAGCTATACATTTTCTGCCTAAAAGTTAACATATCTTGATTGACAAAAAATGAGTTGACGGATGATTTTCATAAGAATACTGGTCCCAATTTCTGTAAAAATTGGTCTGTGTATGGGGTCATGTGAATATTTTTCAAATTTTAAGAAATTCGACGCCTTCAAGAGCCAAGCGTCGCGACGCGTCGAAAATATAAATTGGTTTCGGGGACTTTGAAATCACGCGCATGCGAATGTCCATGTTCTTAGTGAATTTTATTGGTATGTATTCACTCGAACTTATTTATTCTACTACTTTCTGAGTACCGGTTTAGATTAAACATTTTTTGATTCACAAAAAATGCGATTGCGGATGATTTTCCCAAGAACTTTTTGTCAACCAAAAAATTTGTACTGAACCAGATCAACTCAGGAATGGCCAAGATAAATGGGTTCGAATAAATAACAAAAAAGTTTCAAAATAACTTGTACTTCTGCATACGCGAAAATTTCGAAGTCCCTGCAATCGATGGATATTTTTGATGTTGGTGAAAGTTTGATTTCTCGGGTTTGATGGTATAGATAGAATATGCACATATAACACCAAATAGTGCATATTTTTTACTTTTGCAAGTCTGATTTAGTTTTTTTTTTTTTTTATTCAATTGTCGTTTCAGAAATATTTAAAGATATGCTTATTTCTCCACATCAACTGTGTATACATGTTGAAAAACAACTGATTAACAACTTTCTTAAAATACAAAAAAAAAAGTTAGATCGCTATAGATCAAGGAAAATGCAAATGCCTGTAGATATTTTGTAGGCCATATATCACAGAAAAAGTAGGTAGATATCTAGTGTTCCGAAAACAAAAGTTTGTTATCTTTGAAAAACAGGGTTTAAATCAAGTACTTGCAAAAACTTCAGAGGGTGAAGCTTATTTGGCTAATTTAAAAAAAAAAGTTCACATGAACAGGAGTCAATTTTTTATTTTTCATTTTTTAAAAAAACCAAGTTGATATTTGAGCTTCTCGTGATCAATTGCCCCAATTTTGCCAATTACCATGTTTTTTTATCAAAGATATAAACAAAAACCTCCAAAAAAAAATAGTTTGTCAGAAACCAAGCCGTTGAAGACATATCAAGTTTTTTTCTTAAAAGAGTCAAAGATACACCCTTGAAAAATTTTACAATTATTTAATCTACACCCTGTGTATGCCTATATCCATGGCTGATTGGGTATTCATTGTGTGAATATTTTCTAGCTACCACAATTCAATCACAAAAAGGAAAGAAGAGAATACTCACCTCATATGCGCTCATAGCCGTCTTGGCCAAATTACTAGCTCCATCCGCAGCAATGATATATCTTTTCAAGAACTCATCTGCCCTGATGATTGCAAATAATCGATTTTTAATATTATTTATATTACTCTCTACAGCTGCAGAGCTTCCTATAATTGGAGCATTTGGAAAATATTCAGACATTATACAGGACCATAACGGAAGTAGCTTGCACAACTTCACTAGATCCTTCACCAATACAGGAACACATTGTTGATTTCCCCGATCACCTATTTCAGAACTTGTATTTACCAAAGATTTGCACTCAATAACTTTCTGAGAGACCCATTTTGAGAAGGGACTATCGTCTTCGGAATGTTCAATATCTGAAGGATTTTGATCTGCTTCATCAGTACCACTGCGTTTCATGATACTGTGTAATATGGGTTCGATGCTTCCGGTACTTATTCGCTTTATGAGCCAACATTTCATTCGTTCGCATGTCGTTGGTTCTCGAGGGTATTATTAGAATACCATTTATATCTCGCAGCTCCCGGACGCAATCGTGAAAAGTCGTAGTTAATCGATGCAAACCAGGGAATTTGGTGCCTGGCAGCCTGCTTGTCTGTTTGTCAATGTCAATATTCTAGTTGATATTGCTCAACTGACATTTTTAGACGATGATTTACAATAATAATTGAAATGTTAACCTGTTGCTAACCAACGAAATGCTGCATATTTTTTGTTTTCAGTTCACACAATATATTAAAGCGGCGTGTTCATTTTTGTGTAGAGTGTCATTTTTGAATTTATTTGTTTACATTCTGTGTGAAAGTTGAAGTTGAAATTTCAAGTGGTGAGTGCTGGAGAAATAAAATGGAAAAGTAAGCACAAACGGGTTAATAAGGAACAGAAGTTCTTGATGATATGATTTCATTCTTAGTAACAAAGAACCTATCGACAACCTTACTTGTAGATTTTGTAAAAAAGACTTTTCAAAGAACTTTAATCTGATAAGACATCTGAAAAACATACATCAAGAAGATCCGCCTGTTTTAAATTTCAATAAAAAATGCCATATCCTATGCGTCATTTGTTCAAATGCGAAGGTATGTACATATTACTCTACACAAAAATGAATACGCCGCTTTAATATATTGTGTGAACTGAAAACAAAAAATATGCAGCAGTTCGTTGGTTAGCAACAGGTTAACATTTCAATTATTATTGTAAATCATAATTTATGTGTTTTGTGCGGCGTGTTCATCGCCTGTACATATTATGGGACTTATGGGAAAGTCTAATTAAACGACCGAACGCTAGCGAGCGGGACCGAAGACAGCCGGGAGCTGCAAGATATAAATGGTATCCTGGTATTATTACCTTTTGTGTGACTAAGAGCTATAGTACAGATAGCTTTTATGATTGCCTCGGCGGCATCAGCTATATTCTGAGACTGAACAAGCTGACCGATAGATCTCAAATAAAATTGTGTTGTGAGCCGATGTTGATTTTTGAGACTGGGCCATCCTGAGACCAACAGTGAAATGCGCCACGTCCAATCTAATGAAGCATCTTCCATGCAGAGGTTAATTGAAAAACACAGAGTCAAAACACTTCTTCAGATAGTCTTTTAACGTTTTGCAGTTGGTAAATGCCAAGATCACTGCGTAGATCAATGCTGCTGACATATCGGTTACAACTTCATTTGGAACGGATGCACGCGACCTTATCCAGTGCGCCAGAATATATAGATACAGCATTTTGACTTTCGGAGAGCATAGTGCCAACTGAGTACTGGTTACCTCTGGAGGCTCGTTTGCTCAGAACAGCACAATCATACAACGTTCCTAGTCTTTTCACCCGTGACTTTTCTTCCGGACGACACTTCCTGTTGCGTCGATAGATAATCTTGAATATTCAGTTTTACAATATGTATTGTACACATGAATTTGTGTATCGGTCCAAAAATATACAAAGAATGGATCTAGTCCTATGTTTTGCACAGAACCCTTCATAGAAGGATCTACCTTCATCAAACAAATTGCCTGAATTTGGTCATCGTGGGATCTGCGTAGTTTCTCGGTTTCATATTTGGCAACCCTCAAGGTATTATTTGGAATCCATGAACCCTTAAGACCGGAAGCTGAATTTTCACAAGCCAGTAATTTTCGGTAATATGACGGGGCTGCTCTTGTTTCAATAAGTTTTTCAGAAACTTCTTTTCGGGTTCTTCCTGCTAAGGGTCTTTTAAAATTTGTTTCTCCATGTTTCACAAAATCCTGAAGCTCAAAAACAATTCGAACATCTTCATTCTGTCTTGGGGGCGAATCAATTGAACCCAGCAATTTAGTTTTGCACTCCTTACATTCTCCCAAAAATGTTGCGAATTTGTCCAGGCCATCGCTATAAATTTTACTGTTCTTAAATATAATTGCACATTCACTTCCCAGTTGAGATAACTCTCCTTCAATTTTTCTGCATAATAAATGGCTCCAGTGACGTTGTTCAAATACATCATACATTCTTTCACTTGACTTCCTTTTGCTAACTCTTAACTCATGACTATCTTATCAACATATGCTTCTGTATGCCGATTCATGTTCAGATATTCACTAAATGTTAAATAGATTGTGAATTTCAAAGTATTGATTTTTTTAAAACTTCACTCACTTTTCATTGACTCGTCACTGCTACTCAAAGGTGACTGATCCGAGATATTGCCTGTTATTCCTAATATTGAGTGTGAATTATAATAATTTTTTGCAGCTACTGTGAAAAGCGCAAGGCCCGAAAATTTGTTCTCTAACTTATTGGATATGTCGCTCCAAAGTGAACTCCGTCGTGACGCTATCTTCCCATCATTGATTATTTCATTCTTATTCTGTTGGAAAATCTGAAGCAACTCTTGAATATCTGAACTCTGGTGTTTGACACGAGGCATTTTTTCTGAAATTTCGAAAACCATAGATAAAAAACTCCTATGAAATGTTAACTAACCTTTTAACAAAAGATTTTCAGTTTTCTGAAATACTGGGGTTTCTCTTGTATTATTGCTTAATATTACTAACACTATTCCTATCATCACTAGTGATTTTTTCACCCCACTTCACCCTAATGGTTTTCATTCAAATTTAAAAAATATGAACCGTTAGATTATTGTTATAATCTACATGGGATCTGATGCTCTAATCTGATACATAAACTGTCACAAACATATGTAATATTTGGTTTCAAGAAAAAGATCCACTTGAAAACATGTAAAAATCAATAACCAATTTAAAAAACGATGTATGACCAACTACAATATAGGTATTCCCCTCTAGAGGAAACTAAACAAGTAATACGTCACTGGTTTCTCTTTCCAAAAAATAAATTCTTTTTTGATTTTTTTTTCAGACTTTCCTCCATTGTACTTTTTTAGAGACAAAAATAGAAACCATTTCGGAAAAGTCGTGTTCTGGATATATTTTAAGTGGAAAAGGTCATATAAACTTGGGTCTAAAAAAAATAAATAAAATAAAATAAAATAGAAATAAAAAAAAGTGTGTTTCTATACCATAATATCCTGTGGCAAAACTCAGTTCAATATATCAAACCGTCTTTGAAAAATGTATTAAAAACTAAAAATAAAATAAATCTTTAACAGCCTGTATCTTAAAAACCAATCATTTTTAGACCTTTTCGAATTAAAATTTATCCAGGAACTCCCCCTTAAAATTATGACATACCATTAAGTAACATCCTGTATTCATAGGGGAAAAACGGGTTTTTCTGAAAACTGAAATTCTCGGTAATTCCTAGTTGGGTTGAATCACGGTAAAACTAGAGCAAACAATATACCTTTTCAACTTCAATTTGAGAATAATTATATTCAATTTGGAACTAGTCAACTTTGATTTGGAAATAAACAAATTCAATATAATATATTGATAATAAAAATAATAATAAATAATTTCCAATCATTTAATACATTTTGAACATATGAAATAAAGGTTTACACATACAGGTGTTGCCAAAGTAAGTGGCCTATTAGAATATCTCGGGAAATAAAGCAATTGGGATTCTGAAAATTCGCAGGGATAGATTTTCGGAGACGCTCTTCTCAAATGAAATAAAAGTGACGTTGCGCGGCTTCCGGTTATAGCGGAAGTAGGTGTCAACTCGCTTGTTTCAAATAGAACACCCTTTATATTCTACGTAAAATTCTAGGCAGATTTGATGTATGATGTCCTATACCTAGGTATAAGCGTTTTTGAAAGAATTGAGTTTTTATGTCAAAAATGACGTTTTTGAGATCCTATTTAAATGTAAATTTTTCGTATAAGAAAGCCTTTGTTTTTTAACTTGAATTGGATCTCTTGTTGAAAGACCTACTTTAAAAGATTTTTCACAATTCTTTGATAACTACACTGCTCCAAAAAATTAACGCACCACCTCTAACCTCACCAAAACTTTGATCCTGCATCAGTTATCAAAGAATTGATTGTGCATCAAAAATCTTGAATCCATTTGTGAGTTTACGTTTCCTGGCGATTTTTTTCAAAAAACTGTTTAGTGCCCCTTCTTCACGTTTTAAAAAAGGGTTAGTTTTGGTTGATCTCTCTGCGCGATTTTTGATAAAAATGGCTAGCTCTATTCGAAAGAGGGGCACAAATTATGTACTTTTTGAAAATTCCTCAATAATTGGATAAAGGATAGTCTAGATATAAAATCTTGAACTTGGCAAAAATGTGTTTTTTTTTTATGCACAATCAATTCTTTGATAACTGATGCAGGATCAAAGTTTTGGTGAGGTTAGAGGTGGTGCGTTAATTTTTTGGAGCAGTGTATAATTACAAGGTGACCCAAAAATAAGATCAAAAATAAAGTCTAGAAAACTACCAAAAATCAATTTTTTCAAACGGAAACCCTCAATTTGGATGATTTTATCTTATTGAGCATGTGAGTTTGTATAGGATTGTCTTCTCCAAAAATTCGTTTTTTATTTCTTTTTGATTTTTGGAATGGAAAATATTATATAAACTCACCTGTATTTTCAATGCTCAATAAGATAATATTGTAAAAATTGGTGGTTTCTTTTAGAAAAAACTGATTTTTGGCAGCTTTCTGAATTTAGTTTTTGATCTTATTTTTGGGCCACCCTGTAATAATAGTTATCAAAATATTGTGAAAAATCTTTTGAAATAGATTTAGGACATCATGCATCAAATCTGCCTAGAAGTTAACGGAGAATCCAAAAATGTAATAATATACATGTTCCATTTGAACCAAGCGAGTTGACACCTACTTCCGGTATAACCGAAAGTCGAACGTCACTATCGTTTCATTTGAAAAGAGCATCTCCGAAAATCTCTGCCCACAAATCTTCAGAATCCCAGTGGCCTCCTTTCCCGAGATATTCTAATAGACCACTTACTTTGGCGAACCCTGTATGCCCCCTTGTTCACTAGCAACTTTCATTTATGTTAAGGACTTATATTGAATTGGTCTTTTCCCAATTTAAATTTGATTTATCCCCAAAGCAAAGTTGACTACTCCCAATTTGATTTTGTTAATTTTCAACTTGAAGATGTTTGGTCCCACTTTGAAGTTGAAAAGGTATAGGTGTCTATTTCACAATAAAGTTCAACGTAATAATCGAACATGGAATGAATTTGTGTTTTGTGTCGTGTACCTACATTTTAATAGATCCTTTAAAACTATGGGCCCAATTATCATACTTTGGCGATGCAGTCATGATAAACTCATCTCGTCTATCCCAATCAACGATATAGAAACACAGTAATAGGTAAGTTGAGTTTGAATCACCTGTTATATCATGTAATTAAAGTCTTTGCAATATCACTTAGACAACCGAACAATTTTGTTCCAAGAACTAGGTACAACACCAAAGAAATGTTTGGAAGATCCGATAATCATAGATAAATATATTGGTCGCTCTCTTTCGCAACTAATTCCCCAATTCAAACGCATGATCAAATAATCACGTGACAACGTAACATGCTCAAAAGAACGAATCATGTGACATAGAAGTTGTCGCTGACTCAAGGTCTAACGCTTTTCGGGGAATCATTTCCGAAGACGATTAGACATTACATATAATTTTCTAATTATAATAGTTTATTAAGCTACAGCTTTACAATAATATTGTAGGCATTTTATGGTTTTAATATTATTGTACCTACCTACCTTACAGTTGAAAGGATTGCATCACCGGTTCGAAGAAAGTATTTATTCCGAATTCCTTGCTTAGAAAACCAACCGAGCCGGGTATCAGTTGATGTTTTCTTTAGCTGAAACTTTCTTGAGTTGTCGTTTGTTTTAATGTTGACTACACACAGTTTGACCGGCGATGGGGTAACCAATAGGTGAAATGAACCGAAAATTTCATTTTCGAGAAAAAGTCATTGTGTGTAAAATTTTTTGCTTAATAAATAAATACGATTGCCGATGAAAAAAATTTAAATTCTATACAGGGTCTTCAAAACGTTGAAAAACCATTTTCTGTTTCAAGAGTTGAGTAGATTATATTCAAAAGTTTTGAGCAAAATATAACATGAATATTTTATTGGTGTACAAATGTTAATCATGAAGCAAGAAATACACATTCATTTACTTGAAATTACTTCAAGAGATAAACAGTACCCAGCAGCAACGTACTATCGTTATTTTTTCTGCGACGTACAGGAATTTTGAGCTTTTCGTCTTGGACTGTTTTTTATTGTTGTGTGGAGACAACCCGGAGGACGCAAGAGGGCCCCCTTCAAGCAGTGAGGATGCCGCGGTTAATGCAATCCACGTTATAGTCATGATTCGTGTGCAAGATTTGGATTAACTGAAATGTTTAAAAATCAAATTTTGCCAAAAACTTTTAAATAATATGGGTGCTTTTTATGAAAAAAAAATGTTTTTTCAACTTTTTGAAGACCCTGTATTAAATTTTGATTTTTTTTCGTATTTTCAACAAGCAAACATTTTTATGAATGACTTTTGTTTCATTTCACCTATTGGATACCGCCGGACATACCTACTGTATATGTACAGGGTGATCAGTTAAGGATAGCGAGTGGCCATATCTCCGAAACTATTCATCGTAGAGGCTTGCGGCAAAAAAATTTATTATCAAAACGGCCAAAGGAAAAACCTGGAGAAAATATTTTTCCCGATCACTTCTTCCTCTTACATTTCATAGTTTTGTGCCCTGATTTGAAAAATGTAGGGGTTGTTTTGCAACGTACTATTAATTGGGTGACAACAATTAATATTTCATAGCAAAACCTATCACTCTTTGGCGAAACCACAGACCCTATAACTACAAATATCATCAATTAAACATATTCACCTTGGTCAATGGGGAAATTGCTTTTTTTTCAATAAATCCCGATAAATAGGAATAATCGGCCGATATTAGAGATCTCATACTTTGAAAAACAACGTTAACGATATAACTTTGGTGATTATTTATTGCCAAAAGTGAAGTCTCTTCATGTATATCTTATTTTTCGAATTTCCAAACCACTACAAGATGTCTCGATTAACTCAATTAGAAGTGATTTGATTGCTCAGAAAACAAAAGCAATTTATTTCGTAATCGGTTAATCAGAAACTCATTTCAGTTGTGAAATGTGCAAAGCTGTTCACAACGGGTAATTTTATTGATTGGAGTACAACTATAAAACAAGTTCAAAAGATTGACGAGGAAGGGTGCTTATTTACAATTTTGAGAGAAGTATCGCTTTCCGAACGTCCCTGTGCAAAAGTTCGTTTTGGTTGTGCAAAACTGTGCAATACCAGTACTATTGATTGTCATAAAAAAATATTCAAAAAGTTGAGTAAGGGGTGCCAGATTGCTGTTTTGAGAAACGTATCTCCCGGCGTACGTCACTGTGCAAGTTTGTTTTGGTTGTGCAAAACTGTGCAAAACCAGTACTAATGATTGCCATAAAAAAAAAATTCAAAAAATTGAGTGGGGGGTGCCAGATTGATGTTTTGAGAAACGTATTACCCGGCGTACGTCACTGTGCAAAAGTTTGTTTTGGTTGTGCAAAACTGTGCAAAACCAGTACTATTGATTGCCATGAATAAATATTCAAAAAGTTGAGTGTGGGGTGCCAGATTGATGTTTTGAGAAACGTATTACTCGGCGTACGTCACTGTGCAAAAGTTTGTTTTGGTTGTGCAGAACTGTGCAAAACCAGTACTATTGATTGCCATAGAAAAATATTCGAAAAGTTGAGTGGGGATGCCAGATTGATGTTTTGAGAAACGTATTACCCGGCGTACGTCACTGTGCAAAAGTTTGTTTTGGTTGTGCAAATTTGTGCAAAACCAGTATTATTGATTGCCATGAAAAAATATTCGAAAAGTTGAGTGGGGGTGCCAGATTGATGTTTCGAGAAACGTATTACTCGGCGTACGTCACAGTGCAAAAGTTTGTTTTGGTTGTGCAAAACTAGTACTATTGATTGTCATGAAAAATATTTGAAAAGATGAGTGGGGGTGCTATGCTGACATCTTGGGGTCCGTTTCACTTGGCGTACGCGTCTGTGCTTTTTGGCTGTTCATTTTGGCTGTGCAAAACTAGTACTATTGATTGACATGAAAAAAAATCCAAAAATTTGAGTGGGGGTGCCAGATTGATATTTTGAGAAACTTTTACTTGGCTTACGCCACTGTGCAAAAGTTTCTTTTGGTTGTTCGAAACCAGTACTATCGATTGCCATAAAAAAATCCAAATGTCGAGTGGGGTTGCTAGCATTAAGTTGGCACCCCACCTAATTTTCCTTATATTTACTTATGGGTAGGTGTGCAAAATTTCTGATTGCTTGTGCAAAACTGTGCAAAAGGTGTGCAAATCAAAAATGAAATCAGATTTGAGATGCATTAGGGGGGTATTGCGTGTTGACGTTCATCACCATGTTAAATTTTTCCGCCGATAAAAGGAGACAAAACATAACGTTCCATGAATGAATTTTGAATGAATTTTCATATCGCTTCACCGTGGTGCACTTGTGCGCATAAACTGTATGCATTGACAGGTGCTTCTTATAATTTTAATCTAATCGGAAAACTTGGTTAGGATAAGTATACGAGTGTTTGTTTATTTCACGGTCTCTTTGATTGACGAAGTAAAAAAGTACTCTTATAATCTGCTTCATTTAGGTATATTCATTAGAGAAGTTTTTTTTTATTTAGCTTATTCTTTTCAGCTCCAGCTGGTATTGATAATGAAAAAAGCTATGTAAACTTGTGAATGTTATACCTAAATAATTATTAGAATGTGATATAAACGTTTCAATTTAATACTTTCGCGCCTACCTCAGCGTCTACCTATACTGGGTGTTTCATAATAAGTGTGTGAATCAGTGAAACAGGTTTCCATCGATGTAGATTGCAGATCCGAAATCGCTTTATTTTTGATATACCTATACCTACACAGCATGTTAAAACTCTAGAAAAAGAAGTCGGTTGTTTTTGAGTTTCATGGAGACTGCCTTTTGGATTAATCCGGACATATCTGGGTTTTTACTACGTCCGGATGACGCCGGAGTGATTTTTTATGAATGTCCGTATTCTTAAGAATTTGCCTTCATAAACAAAAATCTAGTAATGCAAAATAATGAATGAGTTTTGAAAAATGTAGAAGAGAAAAGAAAGAAAAGAGTCTACGTAGTATTATTTTCCAGACACCTATGTATGTACTGCAATACAAATGTTGATTTCATTAATACAAAAGGTCAAAAATGACGTTTTTAATAAATAAAATACAAAGCATGCTCAAATTCTGGTTAGTGTAATTTGTCCATATGCATATTATGAACCTGAAATGAATTAAAAATTTATGGGGATATCATAGAAGGTATAATAGGTATATGAGATTTTTTCATATCACTCTAAAAGATCCTTATTACCTATTTCTCACTAGTGAAAGGGTTTCATAGATATTGAAGTTCTCAAGGTAGATTTTTTTGCCCTTGAGATGATTTAGTTTTTTTGGGGCTGAGAGTTGTTGATAACTGTTACTTTTGTTTTACTTTTTGTTAGTTTTAATGAAACATGTTTTTTTTTCTCTTGACTTATAATCAACTCATTAGATTAATAATTTGAATTGTCCATCTTATTAAAACGTTATGAGGTCCGGATATTGTACGGTCTTAGTTTCTTGGACAAGTTTTCATCTGCATGGTAACCCTGTCAGTTCTTAATTAATTCAATGATTGTAAATTGTCCATGTTTGGGCAGGTGATCGATTGGTGAGGGTGAAAGGATAATTCCTTTTCGGGAATAATTAGACAAAAAGGAATTCTCCTTTCACCCTCACCAATCTTACTTGATTATGTATCTGTTTGGGAGCATACTGAAAAGTTTTTTTATCCCCTATTCACTTTAGAAAAAAAGTTATTCCCCATGAAAAGTTCTGCATGTTCTAAAATCCAAATCACAATCATCGGATATCAAATTTTTCCAGTTGTACCCATACGAGATTTATCAAAAAAATATTTTTTCCACGAGTAAAATACCTAGATATAGCCCGACGTCTCTTTGTGTGTCACATGTTTATACATTGAGGAGAGAGAGGAATTCTTGCGAGTTTGCCAAACTGCAAATTTATTAAATAGCTACCTTGTATTCAAGGTATTTTTATTCTAATTAAAAATACTCCATACTCTATGAGTGCATCTCCGGTAGTTACCAATTATATAATATGTACATTTTTAGATCACCAGTGATAATAAAACATTTTCAATGAGACCCATATTTTTCCATGAACCTTAGTTACTTATGTAGACACGATGCAACGAAATACATCTGGCAACACGACACAAATGCCTATTTGAGATCAACCAATCACAGCTAATAGCCATTTTAACCAATCATAGCCTGTAGCTCCCTTGGAACACTGTTGTCGGCTTGTTCAAAATTCAATATTTTCTAAGGCCGAACAGCTGATTTATGTGAACAAAACTTATCAATAATCAGTAAATTATAACTGTTCTATAACACCAACGATAGTGAAACAAATAACAAATTAAAACATATCTTCGTTAATACACCGGTTAATCCCTTTAGATAAAAAGTGAAAATTCTGAGTGCTTTTTATTCGCAACAAGGCAACGTTGAACGAATTCAACGGACGAGATGTAAATAATAACATGTTTATCATAGTGACAGTGACACACAATTTGCCCTAATTCTAGGGTGTACGCTAGTTCTAGTGGGTTCCTTTTTAGAGAAAATACGGGGTCTTTTGACAGTTAAATAAACAAGATACGGGAAAAAGGGAATTACTTGATTTATGACCTATGGCAAAAAGAATTCAAAAACTCTGTAACTTCGTTACAACGCAAAAATCACTTGATTTTTCACCGTGTTTCAAAATACAATTTGAAGTTGAATGAAAGCAGGTTGAAACTAGTTGAATAGTTGCAGAGCCGTCGAGAGTGTTATAGTTGGAACTAGAAGTGAACCTAACCTCAATCGAGATCACACGCGGTGTTGCCAAAACCATTACTTCATGGCTTGTATTACAATATAGACGGCTCTGACAAGACTGTACTAACAACAGAGTAATAACACGTATCTGCACAATGATGAAAATATTGAAAAAAATTATTAACAGTTAGATGAGCAACATTATAGAGAATTTAATGCACGAAGCACAAAGTGCATTTCGGAAAGGAAGAAGTACTCAAGACCATATATTCACAGTGAGACAAATCACAGAAAAAAAGAATGGAACTAGGAAAAAATACTTACCCAGCTTTCATAGACCTGGAAAAAGCTTTCGATTGAATACAAAGGAGTAAATTGTGGGACATATTACGACAGAAAGAAGAACAACCAAAGATAATAAGACTGATGAAGGAAATATATGGAAACAATAAAAACTTCGTAATTAGCTACGGCAGACGCTCCAACTGCTTCAAAATTGAAGAGGGTCTAAGACAAGGAGGTGGACTAAGCCCAGTCTTATTAGCCATATACAGTGTTATTCACGTTATTCGACACGAAACATTATGGCTGAGGTATCTGATTTTGAAGTTTTTTTTCTGGATGGATAGGGACCCCTTAAGGCTACATTTTAAGAATATTTTCCTGTTATACAGGGTGTCCCTAAAACACGAAACTTATCAAAGTTGTATTTTTTTAAATGGAATACCTTGTATATTATTTCATTTTTGGTTTGCATGATCAAAATTGAGGTGAGTTTGATTGAGGTTTAATACACCTAAACCTTATGGTTTTTGAAATATCTTCAATTTTGCGAAAATGTAGTATTCATTTTAATGCTTAATTTCTCAGCTGTTGTTTTCTCTTTTTTAACCAAATTAATAATCAAGTCTACCAATTGATCAAGTTTGATGTCACACTTATGAAACTTTTAATAACTTATACAGAGTGTCTAAAAATTATGGTTAAATAATCAATATCTTTAAACGGTAATAGCTTGTTTAATTTAAATGGGATACCCTGTATTTTATGTCAACAACAGATGTAGAATTTAATTATCTATCAATTATTATGATAGGTTCAAGTAAAGCGAAGAAAAAGAAAAAAAAATAGATTCCTCATTAACACCAATAGATGGAGATGCCGTCTCCAAACCCTCGTTAGGAACATTATTTCACCTATGGTATTTTGACAACTTCTATTATTATTTCCTTAAAGTTGTCAGTTATTAACATTGAGTTTTATAAGGCTTTAGAGAAGGAAACCTTCAAAAATAATGGCACCATCATCCAATTTTGGACGTATGTCTTGAGACATTCACTGTATCGCTATCCTTGTCGAGCTATATCTATCTGCGTCGCCGAAAACTCACCTGCTTTGGACGCGGTTGCCGATTTGGGCAAATCTTCATCAATGAAAATTCCTCTGTGTACGAAATTGATTGATAAGACATGATACAATGAAAATTAAGGAGGATTGAGTATTGTTCATTTTTCAAGAAGGTGCAACAAGGTTCACTATTCTAGATTATCGCATAATGAGACACATTTACAACCATGATTTCGTGTGAATCAACTCAATGTTGAACAACGGTGATAGTGTCTAATGATGATATTATTTCATATCATAAATAATGTGAAACATTTTTGTGCTACTCAAAGCTTAATTACTAACATTCATTAAATAATGATTTTTTGTGCATTGATACATGCGATACATGGTAAATATTAGTCCTAGTACACGGCAACGCTGCCTTTAAACAGCTGGTTTCGATTTTGAAGGTAGTGCGGTGATGCCATGGGGTTTCAACTTGAAAACTTCTACTTTCGTGCTTGTGAAGTGTTGTATTGTGACTTTATTTGTGAAAAATGGTAAGATTGTGCTTGCTGTGTCAAAAACTGGACCATTCGGATCCAGAAATCACCATTCACAGGTAAGTGTCAAATTTACATTGAGCATTGACTGGAGAGGGATCCAGTGGCGTAGAGTGTAGGCATCATCATATTTCATTCATGAAAATGAGGATTTTTCAATCTTCAGGAAGTTTAAATGTTTGTTTTTATTCGTGAATAGGTAACAACGAAAAAATGAGACTGATTTGGAAAAAAAGCCTGAATGGTAGTGTTCTATGCAATAGGAACCGATTGTTCTCAAATAAGAAAGGATATTCATATTACTTGAATACCTATTCCATTATTTCCTCGATTATTTCATACACAGTCAAGATGAATTATTTATTGGATACTTCCTCAACTGTCTTATTTTCGTTTTTTTTTATTACAATAAGGTTGAAGTCTTCAGTAAGAATGCTTACTTTTACAATTATTATTATTATAATCACTTTTTAGAGCTCTTAAAACCTTGCGTTTATCTCGAAATTAACTCTTTGACATATCGCCCTCTTTGCCTGTACCTTTCAATTGGAATTAAAAATTTTGACGACGCCCAGTCTTTCTTCCTGTAAAAGCGAAATATAGTTTTTCCAACAATTTGCTCGAAACCAATCAATAGACTTTTATGAAGGGACATATTTTTGTCAGAAATGTCAAATAAAAAAGATAAATGGGGTCCAAATTAATATATAAAAAAACCTTGTACAGGGCACAGCTAAATGGACCCCGCAATTCACTTTTTAATTTGACGTTTGGAAAAAAGTTTTAAATAAAAGTTCAATGGTTGAAAATAGATATTTACCCTGTTCCCAAGGCTTCCGAATAAACCTTTACATTTTAAAACGTGCCAGAAAAAATGGCAATTTTGTTTTTAAGGTAGGTATAGGATATATAAAAAATGTTTAATTTTCTGGAGAATGCGAAAAGTGAATAGAAACTGCAAATATTGGTACTTGCAAATTGAAGCAGGGTACCAGGGTACCTACGCATTATGTGTTGTTTATTTGCCCATACTTCTTTGAATGTATATCTAGACATAAATGTTTTTGTGCCAAATTTATGTCTAAACATACAAAATTAAATTTATGTCTAGACATTAATTTAAAGAAGAATAGACCAATAAACAATATTGCTTACCTGCTTCAATTTGCAGTTATACCAATATTTGCGGTCTTTGTTTAGTATGACTCCTGCACCATATTTCTTTGAATTTATCTCCACTCACTTTCCAGCACTGATAATCATTTTGGTATAGTTAAAAATAGTTTTTCGGCCATTTATTTATAATACTTTTCGCCTGTACATATACTTATGTATTAGAAACAAGAAAAGTAATACGTTGCTGTTTCCTATTTTTTATATTTTTTTCTTGTTATCCAATTTTAGATTTCCAAAAAATGAAGAGCTGCGAAATATTTGGTGTTCTTTGGTAAGGATTGACGAGGACCGACTTCGAATCAAACCTCCCTTTTTGTGTTCGGCCCATTTTAACCCACAAGACTATTTACGTGACATTGTGTAGAATAAACGATTTTGTTAGAAAATAGTATTCGCGAGTCGCTGGTTGTTTTTATGTGTTATTATCGATCGGTGATAAGGCGGCCCAGTAAGACGAGTTTTTTGTTTAGTCTAAGCTATTGTATTGGTATATGGTTAGAGATAATTTTGGAGTGTCGAGGCCAGTTAGAAATGGGCATTCAGTTGAATTACACGTTTAAATTGCGAGCTTGAGATTTTATTTCTAACAATTGATGGAATCAAATATTTAAAACCGAGAAGCTTGCCAATCATGACTCACCGCCAGACCATACAGTTTCCCGTCTCCAAAAACAAAAATCATATGGCAAATTGAGTAAAATGGCCTTAGAGATATGTAAGAAAGGCGAAATATATTTTGTATTTTGGTTGTCATTTTATTCGGAACCGTAATTCATTATTGTCGGAAGAACAGCAGGAGATTTAATTTTTAATGTTATGAAAATTTCAATTTTTATTGATTCAGAAAGTCAAAAATGTGATATACTGTCATATAACAATAACGACATAGGTACCTACCCAAATTAATATTCATTTATATTTTTCATACAAAACGGTAGAAACTCGAAATGTGCCGCCGCTGTTCCAGATGAAAATCGAGTTCGGACGTACGTATTATAAGAATCACATGTTCTCATGCGGTGTTGCCCGATGGGTTCGGATTCCTCGTTTTATCTCTTTCCACTCATAGTGTTGTCTCTTTCGCACTTATTGTGATGTTGGCGTCAAGACTAATACCATTTTATGAATGGGATGCCCAGTCTATAGTATTTAAAGTCAATGGTTATTAATGAATATTTTCAATTACTAATCGATATTTTGCGCAATTTGGCTTTGACTTATATGGGGATTTTCGATTACGGAGGTGACCACCGCAACTTGAGTATCTTCATTTCCAGTCACAGGTTTCCTTTTGATGGGTTTTTCATACTGAACACTTCCTGTTTCTCCAAATTGTGTTAACAGTCTCTCAAATACTGCCTTATTTGGATGGTTTCTGTTTGGAAATCTTTCAGAGTAAACTCTTGATGCTAAGAGGTAGTTTTGATGGCATTCTCCCAGTATAAAAATCATGTCGATCCGTTCTTCTTTTGGATAAATTAGCATTTTTTCTACAAAGATCACAAGCTATTGCTAGCACTAATAGAACGATTAGTAATTGAAAATATTAATCAATAACTGACAACTTTGAGGAAATAATAATAGAAGTTGTCAAAATACCATAGGTGAAATAATGTTCCTAACGAGGGTTTGGAGACGGCATCTCCATCTATTGGTGTTAATGAGAAACCTATTTTTTTTTCTTTTTCTTCGCTTTACTTGAAAACGTGAGAAGTTAGCTATAGGAACCTATCATAACAAATGATAGATAATTAAATTCTACATCTGTTGTTGACATAAAATACAGGGTATCCCATTTAAATTTAACAAGCTATTACCGTTTAAAGATATTGATTATTTAACCATAATTTTTAGACACTCTGTATAAGTTATTAAAAGTTTCATAAGTGTGACATCAAACTTGATCAATTGGTAGACTTGATTATTAATTTGGTTAAAAAAGAGAAAACAACAGCTGAGAAATTAAGCATTAAAATGAATACTACATTTTCGCAAAATTGAAGATATTTCAAAAACCATAAGGTTTAGGTGTATTAAACCTCAATCAAACTCACCTCAATTTTGATCATGCAAACCAAAAATGAAATAATATACAAGGTATTCCATTTAAAAAAATACAACTTTGATACGTTTCGTTTTTTAGGGACACCCTGTATTACATGAAAATATTTTTAAAATGTAGCCCTATAGGGTCCCTATCCATTCAGAAGAAAAAATTATTTGAAATCAGATACTTCACCCATAATGTTTTGTGTCGAATAACGTGAATAACCCTGTATATATGGATGAAATAATAAGGTATACAGGGTGTCCCAACGATAGAGTAAAGTAGGTTTTATCATATAGGATATGAAAAATATCAATATCAATATGCGTCACAGGTTAGGGGTGTAAATAGCGCACATTCTGAAAATATTTGGAAACATACAGGGTGCGTCACAAAAGTATGGCACGAAAAAGTATGATTTTTTTAAATGGAATCCCCTGTATATTAATTGATATTTCAATTCTTTCTTCAATTTGGAACAAAAATTGTGATACAACTAATGTTCCTAAATTCAACCGTTATCGAGATATCGCGTTTTAAAAATGGCATTTTTGCAACTTTGACATGCTATAAAACTCAAACTATTCAAGTTAGAGAAAAATGGATTGCACATTCCTATCTTAACTTTTCAAGAGCTATTCAAGGAGATTAAATCCATTATTGTGAAAAAATGTCAAAATGTGCCGAAAAAAGTCGACAGTTGACGTTACCTTCTATCCAAATGACAGAAGAGCTCTTGAAAAGTGAAGATATGAAAGTGCAAACCATTTTCCTCTAACTTGAATAGTTTGAGTTTTATAGCATGTCAAAGTTGCAAAAATGCCATTTTTAAAACGCGATATCTCGATAACGGTTGAATTAAGGAACATTAGTTGTATCACAATTTTTGTTCCAAATTGAAAAAAAAAATGAAATATCAATTAATATACAGGGGGTTCCATTTGAAAAAATCATACTTTTTTGTGCCATACTTTTGTGACGCCCCTGTATGTTTCCAAATATTTTCAGAATGTGCGCTATTTACACCCCTAACCTGTGACGCATATTGATATTGATATTTTTCATATCCTATATGATAAAACCTACTTTACTCTATCGTTGGGACACCCTGTACAATCAGGACAAAAAAGCTACAAATAGGCTATATGCAAAATATACAAATATCAGAGGCAGCATTTTCAGACATTGTGTTATTTGCAGAAAATGAAAGAGACCTTAACAGTAACATCAACATATGGAGTCAGTCAGTCAAAGAAATATGGAATGCAAATTAACAAAACCAAAAAAAAGTTATGATAGTAGGAAAAAATGTGCATCAAATGAACATTCAAGTGGGAGGAGAGAGAATAGAACAGGTCAAAACGTATAAATACTTAGGGGTAGAACTGGACCAATTGGGAACAACAGAACCAGAAGTCAACAGACGAATGGAGACCTCAACAAAACTTTACTATGCAATAAGCAAAAAAATAATAAACAGGAAAGAAATATCCAAAAACACAAAGATGAAAGTATTCAAAACTATCTACATACCAGTACTTACATAAGGATGTGAATCATGTATACTATCTCCGAGACAAGAAAGCAAAATACAGGCCATGGAAATGAAATACTTAAGAAGAGTAATGAGGGTAACAAATATGGACAAGATCAAGAACTACGATATCAGGGAGAAAACGGATATAGAATCAATCCTAGAATTTATAGAAAAGAGAAAATTGAGTTGGTAGGGACACTTTATGTATGGGTGTCCCAGCAAGGGTGGCCACCGGCCATATCTCAGAAACTACTGGACCTAAAAGTTCAGGAAAAAAAAAATTATCACTAAAGTGGCCACGAGAAAATGCTGGGAAATATTTATAACTTCGATTTTTTTCCGCTAGGGGGCGCAATCAAAGCTTAAATATTAAAATTCGACATTTTTCCGGAAATTCTCAGATTGAGGTATATCTTTATCAACATGGTTAGAAAACCTAGACAATTTCACGTCTTTTTGGTACAGGGCTCATTGGCGTACCGATCTTCGTGTGAGTAGGGGAAGGTAGTGAAAGTGTAATTGTTCAAGTAGCTGTAACCTATTAACGACTTGTCCGATTTTGTTGCGTATAGGCTTGTTTAGAAGATAAATGTGAGTACTTTCGAAAATCGTATCCAGTAGTGCGTGATTGTCTCCAGCAAAATTGCTAGAAGGGGTAACTTGAATTAAAAACAGTGTTTTTCATTTTACCGCAAAAATTTAAATGGTATGGTATAATTCTGATAAGAGCATCGAAAGGTACATTAAATTTACAAGAAAAAACCTTTGAAACGCGGGTGGATATCTTTTTTCGTTTTCGAGTTATTGCCGAGAAAAGAGTTTTTGACACTAGAAAAGTTCTTTGTTGTGTAGTTCTATTGCAACCTGCTTTTTTTTTTGGCTTCAATAATAATAACTAGTCCAAATTATGTAAAATTTAATGTTTTCATTTGTTATTTCAATAGAACAAAACTCATAATAAATGAAAAATATTTTGATGAGCATAAATCCCAATCTAATAATGTATTAAATATTGCAATGATGGGTTGAAAAAAAATCTAGGTAGCTGTGGAAAAACATCGGCGGGTTTTCATGGAGATAATTGAAACAGATATTGCAATCATAACAATCTCTTAATTATCATTTTAACATTCTCTGTTAAAATGTCTTACACCAATGCCGAGGCTTTTGATATGCTCGCCGTATATTTTCAATGTTTTGGAAATGCTCCGATTGCGGCACGTGAATACGCTGCAAGGTATCCTGAACGAAGGCACTACAGCAGAAAGGTATTTCGGCGAATGGCAATACGTTTAAGAACAACGGGAAGTGTACAGCTCAATCCAGTTCCAATCAGAAGACGTCCGGTAAGAAACCATGAAGACAATATTATAAACGTTCTCGCTTACGTGGAAGCTTCACCGCATTTGAGCACAAGAGAAATTTCCCACCATCTAGGATTAAGTCGTTCTTCAGTGCTCCGAATTTTAAGAGACTTCAAACTTCGTCCATACCATCTTTCCTTACACCAAGCTCTATCAGAAGATGATTTCAACAGGCGACTAGACCATTGCTATTGGCTTCGAGAAATGTGCAACGAACATCCTCAATTCCTCTCCCAAATTTTATGGACCGATGAAGCCCGTTTCTCTAGTTCTGGAAATGTTAATTTGCATAACATGCACTTTTGGTCGCGGGAAAACCCACACTGGATGCGGGAAGTGGATCATCAAAACAGGTGGAGTGTAAACGTCTGGTGCGGAGTGTTAGGAAACAAAATTATTGGGCCGTATATTATTGATGGCCATTTAAATGGTGAATCATATTTAAACTTTTTAGAAAATGACTTGCAAATACTTTTAGAAGATGTTCCCATTGGTCTTAGGATGTCCATGTGGTACCAACATGACGGTTGCCCAGCTCATTATGCACGGAGAGTTCGTGATTTTTCAAACAACCGTTGTCCAGATCGCTGGATTGGAAGGGGCAGTTTGTTCCCATGGCCACCGAGATCCCCCGATTTAACTGTGTTGGACTTTTACTTGTGGGGACGAATCAAGGACATCGTTTACAAAACTCGTCCCACCACAAGAGAAAATATGATTGAGCGGATTGAGAATGCTATACATTCCATTGCACCAATTGAAATAGAAACAGCTGTTTCTATTTGTAGGCACAGAATTGAGAAATGTATTTTACAAGATGGAGGACAATTCGAACATTTATAAAGTTGAATAAAACTACACAACAAACAACTTTTCGAGTGTCGAAAATTATTTTCTCGGCCATAACTCGAAAACGAGAAAAGATATCAACCTGCGGTTTGGAGGTTTTTTCTTGTAAGTTTAATCTTCATTTCGATTCTGTTATCAGAATTATACCGTACCATTTAAATTTTTGAGGTGAAACGAAAATAACAGTTTTTAATTCAAATTACGCCTTCTAGCAACTTTTCTGGAGACAATCACGCATCACTGGATACGATATACGAAAGTACTCACATTTATCTTCCAAACAAGCCTATACGCAACAAAATCGGACAAGTCGTTTATAAGTTACAGCCACTTGAACAATTACACTTTCACTACCTTCCCCTACTCACACGAAGATCGGTACGCCAATGAGCCCTGTACCAAAAAGACGTGAAATTGTCTAGGTTATCTAACCATGTTGATAAAGATATACCTCAATCTAAGAATTTCCGGAGAAATTTCGAATTTTAATATTTAAGCTTTGATTGCGCCCCCTAGCGGAAAAATTTCGAAGTTATAAATATTTCCCAGCATTTTCTCGTGGCCACTTTAGTGATAATTTTTTTTTCCCTGAACTTTTAGGTCCAGTAGTTTCTGAGATATGGCCGGTGGCCACCCTTGCTGGGACACCCTGTATACAGGGTGTTTATTAATTGAATGCCGATACTTAAGGGTGATAATACTTGGATGATTTTAAGACAAAAAGTTTATATGGACATAGGTCCGCAAGAGCATAGATTTTAAGATACAGGGTGTTGAAATTTAAAAAAAAATCTTTTTTTTATCATCACTTTGATACTATTCCAGATATCTTTTTGAAATTTGGTACACTTCTTCCATGCATCAAAATGCATGGGAATGTTAGAGAGGTCGCCACTGATTTAAAAATATTGGATGACACAGCAGGGTGTCAATGCAATTAAGTAGATTTTATTTTTTCAAGCAAAAACCACGCGCCAGACAGAAAAAAATCAAGAGAACAAATTGGCTCAGAAATAAATAGAGATTTTAAAAATGATTTTTATTGTGGAAGGAAGCAGTGGCGTACAAGTTCTTTCTCCAAAAATATTGAGAGCAAAGCCCGTACGGACGCCACTGGTAAAAATAATAAAATTGTTTGTACATTACATAATGCATATTGAAGCCTAGAAGACGTGTACCAAATTTCATAAGATATCTGGAATAGTATCAAATTAATTATTAAAAAAACATTTATTTTTTAATATTTCAACACCCTGTATCTTGAAAATTAAGCTCTTGCGGACCTATGTTCATATGAACTTCTTGTTTAAAAATCATCCAAGGATTATCACCCTTAAGTATCGGGATTCAATTAATAAACACCCTGTATAAATAGACATATATATATCATATGAAAAAAAGTTACCTTCATCAATGTAAAAAGACGGTTTTATAAGCAATAATTAGATAAACGGATCTTGATAAAAATGGCACTAAGAGATTTGGTGTTTCCAAAAGAACAATAGTTCTAGACAGAATGTTTAGAAAATCATCCGATGACCTCCACAAAACAAGTCCATGAGCAATGATAACGGTAGAAGGCGAAAAAAGGAAGGGGTTTCCATTAGAAAAAGATGTATGAAGCGTTTGGCAATGACTTCTTTTGTATGATCTCTTTCATTTCAAGTTATAGTTATAAGTTTAATGGAAAAAAATGAAAATAATGTATTACAAAAAGTAACTTTCTTCAGTACTATCCAAAATGTATCCCAAATTCAATCCAGTAGTCAAATATTATTTTTTAATTAGGTAAGTATTTGTATTGACCTAACCTGTTTTATTTTTTATTCAAAAAAAAAAATGTTTACTTTTGATTCACGTTGTTCTATACCTGTCACTCATCTATTTCTTCTCTTCTATCTATTTCCATCGACGAAATTGAAAAAATATGTTTGATCTTTATCCATTTTTTGGCTTCGATTTTCATGGAGGACAGACGGAATTTTTCTGAGACCTGAGGACCTTGGCCGTACGACAAATATGGCGCATATCCGACAACCCGTAAGATGCATTTTTTTCAAATAAAAGATTTTTTATATTGGGTATAACAGCAAATTTAACTTTTTTTATGTTCTAATCAATTTGAAATGCCGCTCGGTAAGTCACACGCCGCAAATAAGTTCCACGCTATCGGATAATTTTTAGTCATCTTCAGATTCAGAATGTATCGTTTGGTGGTAGAAAACAGGTACTTTCACCCTAGTAATAGTGGTATCATTTTAAACGGACACCCTGTATTCCACATTCATCAACTTGCCGACTTGGAGGGCAAAATTTAGAGCGCGACAGTGAATTCGCAATGGAACGTTAGCCATGTTAAAAATTTTCTGGGTCGTTTTCTTGAAATATACATTTTTTTACTTGAAAATTATGGATTGCGCCATCGGAAAGTGTTACAAGGCAATCAAAAATATTATTAGCAAGTAGTCTGCAGTTTTGCAGCAATGTTTTATTTTTTTGATAACCAAAATTCGATACACGGCGTCAATTTGGAATTTTAACCACATGCCGACTTGAAGAGCTGTTGTAAAATGAAGGGTCCATTGCTTACGAGGAAGTGTTCATTTGCAATTAGATTTCCGCCATGTATTTTTTTTTTTTTTGAGATCTTTTTCGGCGAAAAATTAATATTTGACTTCAAAAATATGGATGAAGTCATCTGAGATGGTTGCAAATTTACAGAGTCATCCATAAAAATATTAGTAAGAAATATGCAGGTTTGCAAGCATGTTTAATTTATAATCGCAAAACTGTATGCATAAATGTTGATTAACGATAATTACTGATTTTGCCAGAGTTTTCTATAGCTGCAAAATCATCAGTATGTCTCAAAACATGCAATTGAGCATTCATGTAATTTGCAGTAGAGTTAATTTTTTTTTTGGGCAAGATATTATTTTTTTTAAATTTTGCCATTTTAACAATGTTGCCGACCTTGAAACTAGTTGCAAAATGTTATAGTTTTATTACCGGTGGTACCTAATGACGTGACAAAGTTCCGATGATGTATGAATTATTGTTAAATTTTGGGAAAATAACACCTTTATACACTGACCTATCTAGCGAGAGTATAAGTGATAATAATTGATCAAACCGTTATTTTAGTGCATAAGTTATAACAGTCAAATGTATGAATACGGACTACAGTGTTTACTAAAAACATTGTCTCAATGATTAAAGCATAAACATAATGCATAAGCTTAAAAGTGCCCAAGTTTCAACTTGTATGCACTATCACTTTATGGCAACTAATTAAATAAATAAATGAAAATAGCAAATTTTAAATAAATGATGTCTTCATGGGGGCTATGATTGAACCTTAACGTTGACTTAACGTATCTGTTACAGCGTGTCCCAAAAAGTTCTATAACTACATACAGTGTGACCCATTTGTTTTCGGGTCACCCTGAAAAAAAAAAGATTGATAACTGACCGATTTGGCTCGAGTTTTATTAGATTGTAGAGCTTGACAAACAGTGTATTATCATCAATCCTTGTTCATACAAAATCCAAGTCCTACTTTGCCAGTTTCCATGTGCAATATTTTGATAAACCATATTAGCGATTTTTTAAAAAAAACCTATGCATGCCACTGGATTTGGCATCCCTCAAAACGGACTCATACCAAATCTTACCGACATTCTTTTTCATTAATTTATATTGGGTTCTAAATTTAAATTAAATTTGGGTCTGTGGTGAGATCAAATTACTCAAATACCAAATGTAATTTTAAATATTCGCAAAAAAAATGATAGGTGCATTGAAGAAAATGGTTACTTGGTGGAAATTGCTAGAATTTAGTTGTTTTTTCATGGCCAACTGTGAAGTTTCGTCCAACAAGATTCATTCATCGAATTTGCCAATGTTTTTTCATCAAACAATCTAAGGGATTCTGAAAACAACATTTTCACGGCCCTTTCGCATCTTTTGCTTTTTGATGATTCCAAACAAAAAGTTACAGTCAGAAAAAAGTATCGTTTTCATGACAAAAAAATAAAATATATCTACCTACCTAATGACAGATCATAGAGAAAATCTAAAGAAATCTCACTTTTCGATCTTCAAATCATCCGCGAAAATCATTTATCAAACAAAAGCCTTAATTATTCATCAGCATTTCCGATACGCAACCACTATCCATCCAAAATAATATGAGATCTGCAATAAAACGAAAAAATCACACCTCATAAATTATCTTCACAGCAGTTATTTATCACAGAACTTATGAAGTAACCCTCGTAAAGCGCTTTCTCGTGATTCTCAATTATCGGCGCGTACGTTCGATGCTAAGAAAACGATGTGCTCCCGAATGACTCGTCGGGCTGCTTTTGATGATGCTACTTTACGTAGAGTGAACCTCCTATATGTTATTTGTTCGGTGCTATTTACCCGCAAAAACAAATTTTTACCTCTCAAAACAAATTTTGAGCTAGTTGCCCGCCACGGTAAAATGACATGTTGGCGTCACGGAACTAGCAAGCGCTTATGGGAAGCGGCCGGTCCAATTCTCTCTTATAGCGTTTTCGATTGGTAAAATCGGGCAGCACTGGTGCAACACTCGGGCAATATTTATGTTCGATTGGTAGAAATCGAGTGGATTTTTATGTTCGATTGGGGAACCGGGTCAATGAGTTTTGCACTCAGTGCAGATTTTTCGGCACGAGGTCTTTGAGCTCGTGCTGGTATGGTGCAATTTCAGTGCATTAGCAAAATTGAAAAAAAAACATGAAAAATGGTGGATTTAAACGTCGCGTGGGATGATTCTGTGGGTGGACAACAAATTTCGAGTTAGAGTTATTATTAGGCGGATTTTGGCGTTAACCAGGTTACGAATTTTCTAACCTAACTTTTCTTCGAAGTAGAGGCAAATTGCTTGGGAGGTTCCTAATCAAGTAGTAACGTTATACCATAAATAATACTTTTGCTGGTATCGATACAGTAACCAATTACTCACCAAACCTGGTAACAAAAAATCGTTACCTGGTTAACGCCAAAATCCGCCTATCCTATTGTTGGAATATAGTAGTGCCGAAAAAAGGAAATACTGGCGTTGACGAGTTATGAAAAATGAGTACCTACTGAAAACTGAATTAATTTCATTTAAGATCTTGTGCATATACCTAATTTCTCAAAAAAGTTGTTCCTAGTATCTATGATCTATATAATACAAAACTATTGATTGGTCTCAAGATTTTATTGTCATTTGGCAATGAGAAATGGACTTCTAATTAGTTAAGTTTCAGAGTCACTTCAGCCGCTACGAAGAGACAACATAATATTGGATTTTCAAGAAGTTTAATGATTCCAATTTCAATTCAATCGGAATTTTACCGTGCAATATTATATCACTAGATGAAGAATATGTATGTTCGATTGGGATTGCCCTAGAGCAAATTTTTATCATAACTGGTTTTGCCCGAGGTCAAACCCAGTGCAACCCTTGTTTTCCCAATCGAAAACACTATTAGTCTTAGTACGTCCATGGTTGCTACACTTTCACCTGTCATTTGTATTGTCAAATTGTTTATAGCGTTTTCCATGTGTGGTCTCAGTGCGCACCGGAGCTGCTCTGGAGCTGTCAAATCGGTATATTGTCTAGTGCGGTTCAAAGACTAGTGTCTATTTAGCGTGCTTGTTGATGTACTTTATAAATGAACCAAGTATTTTAACCGTTTTTCAATTGAATCTGTGTTTAAGAATTGTTGAATTGTTTTCGAGATTCGAAGTCTATAGCGTTACGTTATCCGGGTGCATATAGGCAAAACCCACAACGGATTAGCAATAGGCGCGCTTAAAGTCGGGCGCCCATTGGCTGCTGCTAATACGATGTAGCTTTTGCCCGCACGGTGAAAACAGAACGTACAACTGATTAGCAATTGGCGTTTTGTACAGACGTATTCAATCGAATCCATTATGCAAACGCACATTATAATATGTTATTTTGAATTTTCCTACCTATCGATATAATGTTATTATTCCTTTTGAGCAAAATAAAACACCTCTTGTAAAGCGAGATCTATGTCATTGTTATCAATATAACGTAATGAACGTGTTTTATAATATATTTATTAGTTAAAACGATACCTTTGAGAAAAATGTGTTTTTATAGGTAGGTCTGCACAAAACAGTCTTCAACACGTATGTAGCAACCATAGAATAATACTTTGTAGCAACTGATGTTTAAAAGCGCAACAGGTTTTTGATAGGTCCAAAACCTCAAAATAAACTTAAATATTTATGCCTACAGAAGTTTATATTTTAGAAATAAAAAATAAGAACTTGAGTAGGCGTTTAAAGTAGAGCGCTGATTTGTAGGTAGGTTTTGTACTGATTGTACTGACGTTGTTAATCGCGTATATTTTGCTACTGGGAGTTACACAGGGGCACAGGGCGTACTATTATTTTCTCTAAATAATCAAATAAAACATGTTTTTTTATTTCATATGAACATAGGTTTTTTTCAATATGTTTGCACACTATCTGGTAAGGTGGGCGGGGGGTTTTATTGGTGTGAAAAGTTATGATTTGGTGCTTACTTTACGTAGCGGTTAGAGGTTAGAGGGCGCTACGTACATTACTATTATTTCATTTAATTTGCCTCGACTTTTTTGACTGCAAACCTCTGAGATTTTTTATGAATAAATCTTATTTCAACATCTTTTTTGTAGAGAGAGGTGAACTTCCTCATCAACGCTAGAGGCAACTTTTTCCGAGAAATCTACAAATTTTTGCATCGAGAACGCGCATCAGCGCTGTACTTGAATGATAAAAAATAAAAAAAGGAATTTTCGGACCTATGTTCATACGAAAAAAAAAAATTTTTTATGAAGAATCACCACTGTCATTTTTCTACGATTATTCGTGGATACCTTGTATAATAATGTACATTTTTTTTCTTTGATTCAACCTCTTCTAATAACATTTCATAGTCTGCATACGGAGCACACACCATCAACATCAAGCGCTCCTTAACATGAAAAATTTGTTGTTGTTCCTTCGTTCTTTGGCTTTGCTACTGGGCAATTCGCCAGCACGCAGAAAAAATTTACTTCACAGAGTTTCTATGATAGGTACACCTACATTACATGCATCAAATAACAAGGAGGAATGTACACAACTAAACGTTAATCAGTGAGATTGAATTTGGCGCGTAGAGCTGTGGTTGTTATTTTTTGTTAATTGGGTTGTACTGAAATTTGTATAACAGATATCATTATTTTGATTGTATGTGTCTTTAGTATAACGTCTATGCCCATACTTCCCCGCTCGTCAATTTTCACAATGGAAGACCAAAACGGAAAAGAAATTTGGCAAAATCGCATTTAATCAAAATAAAATTAAGTTTTTATTCTACCTGCAGTCTGCAGTACCTGCTTGATATTGAGCATCACTTTGGACCGATCAAAAACCTAATTCGAGTTTTTGAAGCTTAGTTGCCTGAATACGAATAATTGAAGACGTTTTTTTGATTGGTTTTTGATAGAAAAGCATAAGGGTTTTTGAAACACTTGTTCATACAGTGCGACCGAGCGACCGTAAAGGTTTGAACAAATTCGGGTGGACCAAAAAAAAGCTCCGACTTGATCAAATGAACTGTTTTCCTGAACAATCGTGAATTTCTCGATAACCGTTGGGATTAGGTCAAGGACAAGATACATGAAACTTACTCAAAATTTGATGTAGAATTTAGAAATGAAATAAAAAAAGGGGGTTTCTATTTGAAAAAACGAAGTTGATGGTCGGAACTTACATTTGGACCACCCTGTATAGATAAAATTTTCATCATCATATTACTTGAAATTTGATGTAGAATTCGAAAATGGAATAAAAAAATGTGGACATTCGTTTGAAAACGTCCGTACAGAATGCTCATTGTACGTTTTTCCCTTGATCGTGCGGGCAAAACATGCATCAGTTTTTCGATTTCTTCTCCAGGGTGAAGTTTCATAATGGATGTGATTGGTTTCTTGGCAGAAATGATAGTCCGATTCTTCACAAATGTATAATAAACTAAGTGCACTCGACGCGTTTCGGTCAATGAACCATTATCAAGAGTGACTTAAAACTGTCTGCAAGAGTGTCAAGTCAGAAAGTCAGAAGAGAACATAATAAAGTTAATCGTACTTACATAACGGGGATTGTAATTCAGCTTACGTTGGGAAAACAGGACGAAACTTAAGAACGAGGATCAAAGAACACCTAAACGTTCTACGCTCCCCGGTGGTCAATAAATCTGCGTTTGGAGTACACCTTAGAGACTTCAACCACTCATTCGATATTGAAAACGACTTCAAAATGTTACATAACTTATCCAATGGTGAGAAGCTGGATGCATTGGAAAACTTAGAGATAGCGCAGTGTTCCTTGAATACAAAAGACATTACCCTAAACGATCCAGTCAAAAATCATTTTATCGAAGCAGCATGCGTGATAAATGTATTTAAATAGTGGGATTGAAGCGAAGCGCTCAAATTGCAGGTCATGCAGTCGTCTTAGGTATCGATAGGTGCTGTGTTTTTTTTTTCTTTTCGAGTGTTCTCACTATGTGTCATTTTCATTTTCCGTTTGTGCTTGATAATGTAAGTAGTTTTTATTTGTTTGTTGAAGTAGGGATTTTGGATTTTTCACTTGTTCCAGATTGTTTGTTAGCCATCATGACCAAGTTTGTCTCAATGTTTCAATTTGAATAGTTATGTAAGTACGATTAACTTTACTATGTTCTCTTTTGACTTTCTGACTTGACACTCTTGCAGACAATTTTAAGTCACTCTTGATAATGGTTCATTGACCGAAACGCGTCGAGTGCACTAAGTTTATTATACATTTGTGAAGAACCGGACTTTCGTTTCTGCCAAGAAACCAATCACATTCAAAACATATATCGTATTAGCAACAGCCAATGGGCGCCCGACTTTAAGCGCCTATTGCTAATCCGTTGTGGGTTTTGCCTATATACTATCCGGGTACCATACTACCTAGTTTATAGCCAACTGCCCAAGAAGAGGTGGAGCCTGATTGACGGGTAAACTTTGAGTTTGGGTTAGTCTGGGTTAGGTTGACTTAATTTTTGTTTGTTGAATAGTGAGACGGCGTTAGTTTGGATTAGATTTGAACGCGACAGCGACATGATCTCTCTATAATAATATGGAATTTTGCTGTTGGTTAATTCGTTAGTTTGGACTAGATTTGATCATCTCTCTTTATGGTATTTCACTTTTGGGTTAGACTTGGTTAGTTTGGGTTAGATCGGGTTAGTAATTTTGGGTTAGTTTGGCAAAAAAAATCATCATTTTTCTATATGGCAAATATAGCTTTTGGTTCAGATTGGATTAGTTTGGCGAAACATTTTGATGTCTCATCTCAAGTACCGACGTATGGATGAAAGAATATAAGTCTTCAGCAGTACGTAAATTCATTTAAATTGGTCAATTTACACAACAAAACAAAGCACAATGCGGTTTCAATGCGTGACAATGGTTACAAACCTAACCTATGAGTATGTCTCAAATCAAGCGTTGCCTAATCAGTTCTTAAAACATTCCGTATTTACCTGACAAAAATCATAATCGTTTGAGCTTGTACATATTATGACAACTTATAATAATTACAACGCTTTTCATCCATTGGAAAATTCCGTATCGCATAGACATGAATTTCGCATCCGTATAATATGCTATAAACTTTCCTATGAACAAGGAAAAATCCGTATCGTTGGCAGCGCTGCCCAAGACTCACAACTTGACAACGACAAATGTCACTGCTGGCAGGTGGCTTACAAAGCATAGCAACAAGGCTGTAGCACATGGTAGCAACACGATAAATAATAGTCAAATATGTGAAAATTGAAAAAATGAATAGTGTTTTTTTTTCTTTTAGAATGAAATAATATTGAAGCTAAAAAAATTAATTTCAAAGTACACATTTTTTGTAGTTCGTTTGTGTGAGTTAGTAAGCAGTAAGCAAGCATTCCAATCATGTGTCTCCACCATACTTACCAAGTTATTACCCCACCCAGCAGTCGGCACCCCTATTCACTCCCCTGTCCCATTGGCTTGTACCATGAATTTTCCTAATTTCCCAACACTTTTCTCAACATTTGCTCACCTAGATCGTCTTATTATAGCTCTACAAACGTCATACTGTTGAGATTTTCATAGAAAATTTGTTAGTTTTCGTTTGTCTGGAGTGATATAGAACCAGTAGGAAAGCTTTATGTCCTTAGTTGAGTGCCAATGATGCTGCTAGTCGAAATAGTTTGATTGGCTCTGGTTCACATGTTTCAAATAATATAATTGGTTATCAAAGACCATCAGTCAAATTACCTGCGTTTGATAAATCATATGAGTTATGGCTAGAATTTAGATACTCATTTCAGGCTATGATCAATAATAATTCTTATTTGAGTAAACTAGAAAACATTTTCAAATGACTTGAAATTTCATGTACGTATTCTGGACAATATTAGAAAGTCATCAGCGATTTTTTTTTTCCAAAATACCCAAAATTATACCAAGTAAATGAAAAAGAAAACGCAAATTCCACTGTATGATCAAAAACGGGGTGGAGCCAACAGTCAAATTACCTTCCCGAGAAAGAGAGAGTCATCTGAGTCAATACGGCAGACGGAGATTGATACTGTATTCTGTGACGTAGTGGATGTTGATTGGCGCTTTTTAATCGGTGATCAGTGGATTAATAGAGGTCACGTAGGTTCATTTTCTAAACATCAATGGCATCAGTACTAATCCTCATATTTTTCATATTTCCAAAAAATGTGCAAATTGTCCATTAATTGCGAATATTCAAGTCACAAAAGATAACTTTTCTGTAACCTGGTCGTTGCTGACAGAGCGCTATGGAAATAAACGATTGATAATTTTCAATTATATTAAAGATCAATTTGAATGTCCAGGTTTGTTAGAAGAGTCTTGTTTAGACCTAGAACACATTCAAAAAAATTTGAGATCTTCAAAAAGCTTGGGCCAAGACACTGATAGCTGGGGTATATTGATTATTTATTTGTTAACAACAAAATTTGATTCACTTACCCGTCGCGAATGGGAGTCGTATCCCATTGAAAAGGACACACTTCCGCAATTATCAGATAACAGCAATTTTTTGAAAAACAGATGTGAACTTATGGAAAAAGTAGACTCGGTTGAACACGATGAAAAACCAAAAATTGAGAAAATCAAATGCCATACAGCTGTAAAATCTTAAATCTCATGCTATTATTGTAAAAAGGATCACTCTATTTAGTGTTCTGCCTTCAAGAAAATGAATATCAATAAGAGAATTTCGAAAGTGAATAAAATAAATCTATGTAGGAACTGTCTTAACCTCGAAGATAAAATTTTAAATTTTGGGTGTCGGTGAGGCTCTGTCTGGAACTGCAAAATCCAAAGTTACGGTCCACTTTCAGTATAATGTAGACAACTTTTCTGAATCCATCTCCTGTTTGGTTTTGCCCAGGATTACTCACAACTTGCCTTCTACATCTCTCAATGGGTGCTATGATTGAACGTCTACGTTAAATTAACGTATCTGTTAAGATTGTTTACTAATGCAAATGTTCCATTTGCTAACAGCGTTACCATGGTGAAATGGATACGTTAAGTTAACGTATACGTTGAGATTGTTTACTAATGCAAATGTTCCATTTGCTAACAGCGTTACCATGGTGAAATGGACATGTCAAGTCAATGTAAACGTTCAATCATAGGACCCATTGTCTCTGAATGGAATGTTTCAAAAAATCTAAGACTTGCTGATCAATCATTCAATGTCTCTGGAAGATAGATATTTTGTTGGGTGTCGATATCTTATAGAATTCTTCTCAAAGATCAAATTAAAAAATGCAATATGCCTGTTTTTTAGAAAACCAAATTGGGTTGGGTAATTGGAGGATTATTTGTCAATCAGTACAGTCAAGTGATAATGAGGTCTTAGCTTGCTTGGCCCTGGATCAGCAAACTGATCAAAATCTAGAAAAAATTGGGAGTTATAAGAAGAATACCGGGTTGATCAAGTGGTTCTATCTAGGTCAGAGGAATTTTGTGAGGAACATTTTATACTGAACTATTCACGTGATGCTGAAGGTTGTTTCGTTCTGAAGTTTCATTTTAAAGAGAATCTTGAGAAGATAACTCAAGACTTCAGACAACCAAACGTTTGAATATGTTGATCAAACGACTGCAACGGAATACAAATTTAAAAAATGACCAAGGTTTTGGACTTCCCTTTCAAGACACTTGATTCTGGTCAATTTTATTATCTTCCACACTATGCAGTGATAAAAAGTCCAATTTGACATTTAAAGTTAGGGTGGTTTTTGATGCCTCAGCTCAAACAGATTCGGAGTTATCCCTCAACGATGTACAGTATGTTGGACCAGAATGATCTTTTGTCTATAATTCTTCAATTCCGTGCTTATCCTTTTGTCTTGAATGCTGACATTTCGAGGATGTATAGACAAATCTTGATCGATCGAACTCAACGGAGGTATCAGCGTATTTTATAGAAGAATCTGTATTGTCCTGACTCAGAAGTCATGTGCTTCGAACTTAATATTGTTTCCTATGGCTGTGCATCTTCTCCTTTTCTGGCAGTGCGATGTTTAAAACTGCTAGCAATTGATTTCAAAGACCCATATCCTGATGCTTGTGACAACATTCGGAATTGTTTCTATTTTGACGATTTATTGATTGGAGAATTTTTTTTTTCCAAACTATTACAACTTCAGATGGAAACCTCTACAATATTGGAAAGTGGTGAGTTCAACTTCAAAAAATGGTTATCACTCCTGAACTGTTGAATCTGATTGAGGTTGATAAAAACTTATCTTCAAATATTCTCCATTTGGGTGAGGAAGAGCATTGAGGATTTTTTGGAACTCTTCCAGTGATACAATAATTCATTATTCGATTGATGAAAAATTTCATGGTCAACCAATCACCAAAAGAGTTATTCTGTCTGACATAGCTCAAATATTTGACCCTTTAGGGCTTTTGGGCCCCATTGTAGTTGTGCAATTTGGTAAGAAAAAGTTGAATGGGATCAGTCCATCTCTTCATCTTTATCGAACCAAAGGTCAAGTTTCTGTGATAAAATACAAATTTTGAATTCACTTGTTATTCCTCGATATGTTTTGTCCAACAATTTGGAATATTTGCAGGTCCATGCCCTTGCTGATGCATCTGAGAAGGCCTATGGTAGGTGCATTTGTGTAGTAAGCTTCACAGCTGATCACCAGTATTTAGATTCCAGGATTTTAGTTTCCAAGTCACGTGTGGCATCGTTCAAGAGGATTACGTTGCCTCGACTTGAAGGTTGTGCCGCAGTAGTTACTGCTCAGTTGGTTGATAAGGTTAAACATTAATATTTTTATTGGTCACACTCGACCATTTTCCTGTGCTGGATTAAAAGGTGTCCCACAAGATGAAAGACTTTTGTATGGAATAGGGTATCGCAAATACAGTCAATTACTGGTTCTTCTCAATTGTATCATATTTGTTCAGAAGTAAATCCTGGGGACTGTCTTTTTAAAGGTAGTACTGCTGAAACCTTGAAGAATTCTGAGTTATGCTGGAAGGGCCCAATCAGTGTATTTTCTCAATTCACCACAGTCATTTCAATTCCATTTATAAGTTGTGATAATTCCGATGAAAGGGTAGTAGCTCATAATGTTTCTTTAAAAGAAATGCCAGAATTTGAATTTGAACGATTTTCATCATTGACAAGGTTGCAGCGAACCGTTGAATATTGTTCACGATTTCTCCGAAGTTTGAAGACGAAACATTCCTCGATAGAATCAACCACTTAAGAAAGATGCTTTAGCTGTCCTTATTCGCATATCACAAGTACAATCATTTTCTAAAGACTATAATAACTTGAAAAAGGGAAATCCACGCCACGCCAGTCAACTTCTGTGTTTAAAAGCATTCTTGGACGAGAAACAGCTCATTCGTGTTAGGTGGGCGTATTCGAAATGCAAAGTTTTCTTCACATCAGATTCATCCTATTATTCTACATAACAAACATCATTTGACCCAGCTCATATTTAGCCATGAACATATTAAATCACGTATTACACTGTGGACCTCAACACTTGTTGTACTCACTTCGTCAAAGATTTTGGCCAATTCGTGGTCGCAGCTTAGCCAGAACTACTCACAAAAAGGTATAACTTGTTTTAAGGTTAATGCAGTCCCATTATCATATCTTATGGATGATCTTCCGGATTATAGGGTCAACTCATTCTATCCAGTTTTTCATCATACTGGCATAGATTATGCAATCAATTAAGGATAGAAAGACTAGAAATCCAAACATTCTCGAGGGCTATATTTGTATGACTACCATGTGTGTACATTTAGAAATATGTAGTTACTGATTTGACTAGCCACTGCTTTCAAAATATTTATTGCGAGAGGTGAAACATCACTACATTTATATTCGGATAATGGGACAAAATTTGTAGGGGCTCACTCAATACTGTCCAATTTAATAGCCAAAAAATAGCTTCTTCACTAGCTTCTGAGATTTCAACATGGCATTTCATTCCGCCCAGACCATCAAATTTTGTTGGAATTTGGGAAGCGGGGGTCAAAGCTGTAAAATTCAATTTAATGAGAATCATTAGCGATGACAGTCTTACCTTTGAAGATTTCAGCACTGTGTTGACCGAAATAGGAGGGGTGATGAACCCCAGACCCGTGACACCCCTTTCGTTGGACCCAGAAGACATGACGCCCCTGACACCAGCTCATTTTCTGGTTGGAAATTCGATCACCAACTGACCAGAGCAAAGCTACGTCAGTGTTTCCGAAAACAAATGTTGGTTCAGCATTTTTGGAAGCGGTGGAACCTAGAATATATTTCCGAATTGCAAAGACGGACAAAATGAAAGAAGAATTTTTAAAATCTCCTCAAAATCGAAAGTCTGGTTCTTTTAAAAGAGGAAAATGTTCCGGTTTGTAAATGGAAGCTTGGTCGATTAGTACAACTCCATAGTGGTGCTGACAACGTCATAAGAGTGGCAAGTGTGAAAACTAGTGATGAAACAATCTTTAAACGGCCAGGTACTAAGATATGTGCGCTGTCAATAGAAGATTAAGCTAGTTCATGTTGAAATCGATATTTCAAGGCGAGCGGTATATTCAGGCCAACTGTAAAATAAATCAAAAATGGTTCGTGACAACACTGTTCTGCACCGTCGCTGATTTCGTAATGACTAGTTTTATTGTTTATTGTCCTGGCAACATTATAACAATCTCAGCCAGCTTTGTGAAAATTGTATACTTTTGCTTAATAAACCTGGGATGAAACAAGTTGAGTCTGAGTTAACTGAGTCCACAAATCTCCTGAGCCCAAAATGAGCTTGATGCACAAACGCAAAAAGTAAAAAAAGTCTTTGGAACCGTTTCTTTGATGTGCAGGGGGAACTAAATCTTTATACTTAATGAACTTATTTTTACAGAGTTGCACGAGCTCCAGAATGTAAGATGCCTATAGAAAATCTTGCCAAGGTATTCGGACCCACAATTGTTGGGTTCTCCTCCGAAAATCCTGCTCCTGAACTTTTGTTGACTGAGACTGGCCAACAAATTAATGTAAGTGAGAAGATTTTTGATCGAAAAATTTATAAAATTGAAGGTACATGCTGCTTCCAGGTTGTGGATCAGTTATTGCGGTTGCCATCGGATTACTGGACAACTCTCATCAATGTGACTTCTCGACAATCTCCCAATAAACTGCAAAAGACTCCGAGTACTGATTCATTACTAGGACTACATAGCCGATTCTTCACACCGACGCGATCAAGGTAACTGCTTCTTGTTCTTGACTGTTCAAGTTAATCGCTAATTCTTATTTCAGAACAAAGAAACGGAAATATTTTGAAACTCCGCCAAATTTGAAGTGATAAAATTCATCAACAATCATCAACATTTACATATTGTTAAATAAATACAATATCTACTTTGTATTATTGCATCATCACTTTATATTTATGGTAATCAACAGATTGTTGCTTCTTGGTAGGTGACTGTTTTCTGAAATATCTGGAAGGAAGTAGCTGTATCGACAGTAAAATAAATGTTTTTTAATATGGATCGTAGCTTACCACTAATATTTGTAAAATTAAAATGAATATGAACAGAATAAAATAATTTTAGACCTTACAGTTTTCTTTTAGCGAGTGATGACAACATAAAGTTTGGATGATTATTTTATAGATAACAGATGAGTTCGGAAATATTGAACAGCTATCTATTCGCTTAGCACGAGAACGTATCTGTGAGCTGCAGCATTACCGTTATATTGCTGACCTTGAACGTATAAAATAACGCAGCTGATTTCAAGACTTTTGTTCTGTAGTCTGTGCTCATGCTCTACCAAAAAGATGGAAGTCTTCTTCTCTATATTTTGCAGTCTCTATGGCACCAAAAAACTGAAACGTGACTAGTCACTAAAAACGACCTGATTTCATTGCAGGTTCTTTTGAACATTCTTGCATCCTGCCCGATTAAGCTGCCCATGACTACTGGACAATGGCAATATTACCCCCCGATAGTGAGAAGATCATGAGCTCCAATTTGTGCGGAACTCTGTAAGCAATATAGAGAATCGCTTGTTTCCGCTATTTGATACTCTATAGGCAATTCCGGTCCTTTCCGCAACGAGACGATTATAGCCGGAAGCAAATGGAGACACCTGCGAAAGCGATACCAGTGAGGGTCTTCCTTCAACGATATGTCTTTCTATTTCAATCTTTCACACATAGGCAACGATTGTTCATATTTGTGACACGAAAACTGACGGAATACGAATGAGATTCATCTTTGTTTACTGATATTTACCCTATTATGTGATGGCTTTTATTATTTGAATTTTTGGAGGTGTGTAAAGAGGGTGACCCAGTTTTATCCGGCAATATTGTCACGACAAGCGTAAGATTGGGTCTTTGTCTGGACCCTTACACTTATCGAGCTCAAGGGACGTAGCACCAGGTGGAAGGAGAACTCCGTAGGGTTGTGAAGTAATAGTATGTATTCACCAATATTATATTCTTTTACCAGCATAACAACAGTAGGACGGGCATGTTTTATTGTTGATTCCTGAAAGGATTAACGGGTAGCGAAGTTAAGTTATAGTGGGCGTGGTTTTAAGGTGAGAGGGCTTCTAGTCTCGCGACTGACACTGCTCGTGAGAAGGAAGATTGGAGTGAGTCACGTTTCTTCCAACCACTTGAATAGCGTATCGGGCTTCTATTTATACCAGAAAAGTGCCGAGTAAGCATAACCTGGGCCCGTATTTTCGTTCTCCAAAACCATCAGCGCTTTCAAAGCGCCTGGCATTTGTGACGTAAATTTTCGTTAAGCACCTAACAGATGTCAGGTGACGTGCCTGTCAAATGCCATGCGCTTTGAAAGCGCTGAGCGTTTTGGAGAACGAAAATACGGGCCCTGGTTGTGCGTCGTCCGTTTGAGTGGGTTGGTTTACTCGGTGCTGCCTTGATCCGTTGACAATATTTCAAACAAGGAAAATCTTGAAACTGTTTCCTCAGTCTGACCATGACCAATCCATGTACGTTTCGTCCTCATCAGCATGGCTATGGGTCTATGTCAGACTGAAGAGAACAGTTTCAATGAGACGACCAAATGGTAGAAGTCTTTCATTAGATTGATGGGAACTCCATCCTTGGGATTGACAAATTCCACCGATAGATGGCGTTAGGTACTACAACATTTCACAACTCAAATATTTCAAACTTAGATTCTACTGATTGAAATAAACAAATTTCATTCTTCGAACATTTTTTCAACTCCTCGTCAGTTTTGGAGATATACACCTTCAAAGATTTTTCAACATTTATTGATTTGAAACAGTTGAATTACAAGTTTTCATGAACCAAATCTAGTTGAGTCCTCTTGAACCATGAGGAACACCACTCGAACAATTGAGGTAATGTCCATTTTTAGAGGCTTGTAAACTCAAAATTGTAATTTTTCAAATTGTTTCTATGTTGTAAACAAGCACTAAAAAAATTCACGAATTTGTCAGTTTCTGTAAAGCTTGCTTCTCATATCAAGTTTCGATTAGCGTTCAAAAAAATTTAATTGTTTCATCCTCCAGTTGGTTATAAAAATTCCAAAATGAGTTTTCTGTTTTTCTGAAAATACGACTTCTTCAATATTTTTGCTCAGGTAACTGGAATATGATCAAATTGATCAGATTTAGTGAGGTATTTTTGGAAAAAATGGATTAAGGAAGACAGTGGTCCAAGAAACGAGTAGGTAACCGTTAAGTCAAAAACAGTCTTGATGTTTTGGTAGCTCAATCGGCATAACTATAGCTGCCTTGGTACGTGATACATTTTTTTTCCAAGTAGATACCTGAGAGATAAATAAATCACACAAATCATCAATATTGCTATAGCTTCAAAATAAAAAAAAATTGTGCTTGTCTGACTAAAAATATATCGCTTTATTATTTTTCAGATATCGGCATATTCCTCGTTTGAGAAAACATAAGGCATTTCAATTTCGTATTTTTTCTTCTAGAGAAAATTAACACCGATCTACATCAAATCACAACTTCGGAATAAGTATTCCAAATGTATCTGCTGTCAGATAAGTACCATTTTTTTCATTATAAAGATAAACAAATAAATAGGTACCCATAACAACATTGATGTTTTTTTTTATTTATTTACCTCCCAAGCCTCTTCTTGAAAAAAAATGTGTTACGTATCCAGGCAGCAGTAGTTATGTCGATTGAGCCACGATAACATCTCATGGTCGGCTGATCAAGACTATTCTTGACTCAGCGATTACCTACTCGGTTCTTTGACCACTGGACAAGTCTGTCTTCATTCATCCTTTTTTTCGAAAAATATCTCACTAAATTTAATAATAATTAATAATTTAATCAATTAAATTGATCATTTTTCAGTTACCAAAGCAAAAATATGGAAGAAGTGGTATTTTCAGGAAAACAAAAAACTTATTTTGGAAAAATTGTTATAACGAACTGGAGGATGAAACAATTGAATTTTTTCGAGCGCTAACCGAAACTTAATTTGAGAAGCAAGTTTCACAGAAACTGACTAATTCGAAAATTTGTTTAGTGCTTGTTTATAACCATTCAAAAAAATTGGACAAATTAAAAAAATTACAATTTTGAGTAGATAAGTGTTAGCAACAGCTCAAATTATACGCTCAGTACGACCCTTAATTTCCAGCGCACGCAAAACCAGGAATAATGCTGAAATAAGTGGGGGATTCGCCTGGGTTCCGCGCAATTACGCACCGGCTGAAAAAGCGGGCGGTTACTCTGTATTTACATTTTGTTGAAATAGATTTTTTTTTTTTAAATTCCAGTGAATTGACTTATTAAGTTTAGTTTTTGGGTGTATTCGTTATCATCATAAGTGGGATTGAGGCTATTGTGGATTGTGGTGGCGGAAAGGAAAAATCCGTAATCTACTTTCCTCAAGTGAATGTGCTGGTACTGAAATATTGGGTGAACGTGAGCGTTCAAGGAACAAGGTAGTTCAGAAGAAGGCGTAAAAGAAAGATAAATATGATGTCCAATTTTTTCCAAGAGGCCCATGATATATGGAATTTTGTAGTATTTTACCTCTTCAAGTGCATGGTGGTAGTCCTTTTGAAATCATCATTTATCTTGTTTACGAATACTAATGGGTAGTATTCATCTTCAGCATTCTCCTTATGACTACTTCATTGCCAGAATGGTACGCAGTACTACTCAGATGAAGTGCTCTATAGCATAGGCTCTTCACAATACAAGTTTTATATTTAATGGGAGTAGCAGACAGTTAGTTAAACACTCTTCCAGAAGCCGGTGGTTTTTGATGCCATCTAGTTGAAATAGACCCGTCCTGATTACGTATCACCAAAGTGTCAAGAAATGAAATTTTTCCATCTTCTTCAATCTCCATCGCGAATTGTATCTTCGGGTGAAAATCGTTAAAAAATTTCAATAAATGACCAACCCGACCTCGGGGCAGGCCATGAGTCAATCATCTACGTAAAGTTTGATGAAAGGTAGCTCTAAAAGTAATTTTCCCAAACATCCATTATCAGTTCATACATTACGATATTAGCAAGGACAGGGCTAGCTGGGTTTCCCATTGCAGATCCATCAATCTGTTTGTATATTATATTGTCAAACTGGAAATAACTGGATTTAAAGAGGGAATCAATAATATCACAAAAGAGATCTCGCGGAATGGATGTGTATGCCGATATATAAAACCATCTCGTCTTGATGATCTCCAGCACAAGATTCTTTGGAACCTTGGTGAACAATGACGTTACATCCAGAGATATCAATTTGTGGTGTGTGGAAAGGTGAACATTTTTGATGAATTCCACCGCACCAATTCAAAAGAGTTATCCAAATTACACACGAACGTTTTGGTAATTTGTATAAGTATGTGATGTACAAAAGTGGCTAGGCCACAAGAGGGCGAATCTATACAGCTGACTACCGGTCTCTAATAAGAATAAGGCTGGGAAATTTTCCAGATCTTTGTATTCGAATATTTTTTCAAAAAACTTTCATCAAATATTCGAATTATTTGAATATTAGAACAATAGAATACATCATTCGAATAATTCGAATACTCGAATATCCGAATAGTCAAATCATTTGAAAATTCGATATTTGATTATTCAAATACTCAAATACCGGACTAGAAGCGTTTTCATTGAGTATGGTATCATGAGACCATTCCACTTTGGTCTGTCATTAACGTCACTTTCAGCCAATCGGCGAGCTGCAAGTGACGTTAATGACAGACCAAACTGGAATGGTCTCAAGATACCATACTAGATGAAAACGCTTTAGGTAATTTCAATGCATGCACATAGACCTACAGTGCGACAAGCAAATGAACCTTTGTAGAAAGAATGCGGCGGTGGAACTATCTGATTGGCTACACACAGATGACAGTCAAACATCCTATGGCAACCGCTTGGTCATAGGCGTAGGCGTAAAAATTAAATTATTGCCCCGGCTTGTTTTTTGTGTATCAATCTCTTTAGTATCGATTAATAAATAATTATAGAGTGACACTAGTGAGAGTGAGTATATGCATGCAAATTTGATACTTATTTGTAGTCTTTACCATAATTCAAGTTTCAAATATCTGATTAAAATAACTTCACTCGTCTATGAGATGACAAGATTGTTGATACGCTTTCAGCTTCCCCTCTGCCCCTTCAGACGTTGTTAAGGTTCATTTTTGATTGACGTGCAGTTTAGTCTAATAAAGGGACCACCTTTATTAGACTAAACTGCACGTCAAAATAAGGAACATAACTATTTTCTTGTCCATACTCAATGAGCTATAACTTAGAAAACGAATAAGCGGATTTTATCGAGTGTTTCATCGTTTTGATGGCCGACTTTCGTACATTGGACTGACTTTTGTAGATTTTGTGTTAAGTTAACAGCATTGCTGCCCTTCGCCGAGTTTAATAAAAAGACGTTTCTATCTATCTATCTATCAGGTTTTCTATGATATACAGTGTACGGAGGAAAATTATTTTTTAAAAATTTCAAGTTACAGCGATTTTGCTAGAAAATGATTCTTTGCCAAATTTATATCACAAGGGTATAGCTAAGACATGTACCTCGGGACCTCGCTCTGGACGTTTCTGGTTTTTTTCTGATAACTCTTCGGAAATTTTTCTCAATTTTTGCGAATCGGGTTAAAGCACTTTTCAGAAGGGCTCTTCTCGAGATCAAATCCTTCTTTTCTGCTTCGACATTTTCTTCTTCAGACATTCCGAAAGCTAATTTCAAAACAATACAACTAGGTTATGAGCTGTTAGAATGTCAATCAAATGAATATCGTGAATGCGTTCAGTAAATTTTACGAAATGTTATGGCTTTTTTATTGCCAAGCTTGCAATCAAATTTCAAGAATCTGCAGAATCCGAACAAAGTTCAGTACAAATGGCCAAGTATGCCAGCAAATTCCTGCTTGTATAAATACTTTCGAAGTGAATGGACTGTATCAAATCTGTCAAATGACAGTGACATTCAAATTTCAAAAAAAAAGAGCCAAGATTGCTCTGTATCCTGAAAACTCTTACAATATCCTTACTCACGGAGGCTAAACCACTTGGAGCAGCTTCTTCAAAGTTCTTGAAAAAGGGCTAAACTATCCGGTTTGTTGGACCAAAAATATGTGGGGTTGCGAGCTTCACTTATTGGTAGCAGCGATCGTCAAGCTCCCGTTTCTTTAATTCAAACGATTCAGCTCCAGAATCAAGGACTTTTATTTTTTTTAAAACAAATTTGAATTTTCAGTGCAACTGACTCTTTTAATTTTTTGACAACTATATTAAAACAAATCCATGTAACTTGGAAACACATTTTGCCATGCCTCGTTCAGTAACCAGATCCGACACTGTGGCTTTGAAACAAATAAACGGATTTTCTCGAGTGTTTTAGCGTTTTGGAGGTCGACATTCGTACATTGGACTGACTTTTGTAAATCTTGTGTAAGATGAGGTTTTCTATGATATACAGGGTGCGGAAAGAAGTGATGCAATTTTTAAAAAATTTTTTTGATACTCAAATTATGCTAATAGATAATTCTTCACTAAAAGTATACCTCAGAGGTATAGCTAAGATGAGTACCCCGGGACTTATTTGGTATTTTCCGGGTAACTCTTCTGAATCAAGAGATAATTATTTTATTCCAATTCGTATTTTGCGATGTTTTTTTGAGATTTGCGGACTGAACTTCCAAAATTTTAGGATTTACCTACGATACTTTTGAAACAATAAAAAAAAAGATGATTCAGCTGAAGTGGTGATATACAGCAATTTGTTTTTTTCTGGTTTCGAAAAATTGATGACTACCTACCTACAAAATATGAAATATCTTTTCAAAAAAAAGTTTAACCCATTAGGTTTATCACTTATTGATTTCTCAATACCAAGAAAAATAGACTTATTATCGTTTGCCTTATTTTCAAGTGACCCAGTATATAGACGCTTAAGTCAAAATCATCTTTTTCCTTTGAATCTCAAAACTATCGTATATTTTGATATTTTGAAGTTGACTTTAGTTGAATCTGAAAAAAAAACATCGCAAACCACGAATTGGAATGAAAATTGATTATCTTTTGTTTCCGAAGAGTTATCAGAAAAATACCAAATACGTCCCGAACGAGGTCCCGAGGTTCATGTCTTCGCTATACCCTTGTGATATAAATTTGGTAAAGAATCATTTTTTAGCAAAATGGCAGTTGTTATGTACCACCTGTGTATGCTCGGATCTTAGACGACGACACTAGAAAGAATGCAGTGCTGAATGGACATTTTCAACCGTGCTTAATTCTATCCTCTGGTTTGCATTTCAAGATTATTATTATATTAGCTCTTCAAGCACACGGTATGCAAAATTTTGATATGTAATATTGTTTGCATAAATATAGCAAGTATTAAGTATTAAATCATTGAACTAGTGCTTTCACATCCAACTCTTCACAAAACCTCTCTTGAACCTAACACAGTATCTTGATTTTTTTTTAAAAACTGCGACCACCAATAAATGAACTTTAACAACGTCTGAAGGGGCAGAGGGGAAGCTAAAAGCGTGTCAACAATCTTGACATCTCATAGGCGTGTGAAGTTATTTTGATCAGATATTTAAAGTTCAAATTATGATAAAGACCACAAATAAGTATCAAATTTGCATGCATATACTCACTCTCACTCTATTTTTATTTATTAATCGATACTAGAGAAATTGATACACAAAAAAAAGTCGAGACAATAATTTAATTTTTACGCCTACGCCTATGACCAAGCGGTTGCCATGGGATGTTTGACTGTCATCTGTGAGTAGCCAATCAGATAGTTCTTTCTACAAAGGTTCATTTGATTGTCGCTCTGTAGGTCTATGTGCATGCATTGAAATTACCTAAAGCGTTTTCAT